>VYZR01010996.1:1612-17118 GCA_013400675.1 Oxylabes madagascariensis | reverse complement strand
CCGGCCGCGCCCAATGAGCGCGGCGAGCACGGGCGCTTGGGGCGGCGCGGAGGCGAGCGGCGCCCAATGGGGGCAGGGCAGAGGGCGCACTTGGAGCGGGGCGAGAGGGAGGCAGCGGGCGAGTCGGGACTCGGGACGCGAGGGGGACGCAGCCAGCAGCAGCAGCCGCAGCAGCCGCCGCCGCCGCCGCCACAGCCGCGCTGAGAGCCGCTCGCACGCACCGCGCCGCGGAACCCGGAGCCGGCGGGCCAGGCGCGGACGGACCGAGGGACGCCGCTTCCCGGAGGGGGCAGCGGGCGGAGCCGCCGCCCGGAGAAGTTTGGCCGAAGCCGCCGCCGCCGAGAGAGGAAACTTTCCTCGGGGGGCCGGAGGCGGGGGCGGCGGGAAGGAGCCGCGGCACGCTCGGGTCCGCCGCCCGGCGAGGGGGCTTCCGAGAGGCTCCCCCCGGCCCAGGCCGGGCTGCGGCGGCTGGGATGTACCTGGCAGCGGTCTCGGCGGGGAGGAGACGCCCGGGCGGAGACGGCGGCTGGCACCTGGCGGCCGCGGGGTGGCTGTTCCTGCTGGCCCTGCTGCTGGGCGAGTCGGGGACGCGTGCTCTCGTCTGCTTGCCCTGCGACGAATCCAAATGCGAAGAGCCGAAGAGCTGCCCCGGTAGCATCGTGCTGGGGATCTGCAGGTGCTGTTTCATGTGCGCTCGGCAGCGGAACGAGAGCTGCGGGGGAGTCTATGGGCTGCACGGGGCTTGCGACCGGGGCTTGCGCTGTGTCATTCGACCGCCGCTCAACGGGGACTCCATCACCGAGTACGAAGTGGGCGTCTGCGAAGGTGAGCGGTGGCGGGACGCCATCCATCCCTCCGTCCATCCCCCGGGGTGGGGGTACACGATGGGCGACGGGAAAGGAAGGAGGGCGCACCTAAGACGTCTTGGGCGCCGGTGCGCCCTCCTTCCCTTCCAGCCCGCCCGCCTGTCCCATCTGCGAGCGTGTCTTCCAACCTTCCCTGCTTGAAAACCCCCACAAACTCCTACTTGGAAGTTTAGCCCTTAATTTTCTTACCCCAAACTTTAGGGTTCTACTAATTCTCCGTAGCGTGTCACTGGGTTGGTAATAGCTTGTATCAGCTACTGATGCCCAACTAAAATTCCATGATAAAGGACTCGGGAAGAGTTCGGCAGATGGAGATCGGCGGAGGTCAGTCGTGCACGCATGATGCCTGTTCCGGATTCCCTCCCGTGTAAAGAAACAACAAAGACTGATCATCTGTTATAAAGTTTTCTTTCCTGTTACTTAATGTCTCTCTGCCTGTCCTGCTCGGCATATAATGATAAGGGGTGTCTTTTTCCCTGCTGGAGCATCAAGCAGGGGGAAATACCCACGGTAGAACTCCTCTCAAAGTCACTGCCGCTTCCTGCCGTACTGTGAGGTGATGAGTTGGTATGAAATGCAAAAGGACTTTACCCCCCTTCAGTTTTTTATCTATCAGCATTCCTAAGATTTATTTTTTATGTGTTGTAAATTAATGAAAGGCCAGAGACAAATTTTTAGTCTCTCTTGTACCTCCAATTGCCTTTTTCCCCAAGTTGAGGGAAAACATGGCGCTGTAAAGAGGCTGCAAATAAGCAGTAGTTTGGGGTATGTATAAATGTATATGTGCTCCGGAGCGGGAGCTTCGACAATTCTGGAAAAGGAGACGGCGGCCGTCTCCTCTTGACGGGTAGAGGGCAGTAGAAAGTCCGGAGAGCTCGCGAAGCAGCATCTGTCCAAAAAACTTGCATTTAAAATGATGCACTATTTTAAGAAAGCTAAACCCGGTCATTTTTAGTGGGCAGCTGACCTTTGTCCTGGCGCTCGCTCATTATTAGTTTAAAACTCCATTTGCCTCCATAACAAATAAATTGCAAACCACAGCAGAGCCCGCAGTGTGTCACCGCCTGTGCTGCAACCAATGCTGTCAGCCTCGGGAGCTGATGCTTGGGTAGAATGAGCTCTGGATTAAAAGCTGGATTGTTAAACATTCGAAAATGGCTCTAAACTATTTTGAAGACCTTGGTTGAGGCTATGTTGTTGAATATGTACTTTGCTGTAGTCTCTCTTTTTTAATATGTATTGGAAAAGTTTTTGTAAATAGAAAAATACAAGCAAAGGTACTTGGAAAACTTACCTGGTTTTGCAGGAGTTTCTCTTGTCGTGTGTTTTTGAGTAAAAGCCGGGCCTTCTCGGTGGTTAAAGGAACTAAAAGCCTACAGTCATTAAAGGCCTTAATGTTCCAATTCCCTTCCTGTATCACAGTATGGACATCTCTGGCAGTTTAGGAGTATTTCATTCCTTTGAAGTGATGCAATCTGTACATTGCTGTAGTTCAACTCGTAACACGTCCCATCCACTGTTGAAAATAGTATGAAGCATTTGTTGGCAAGATTGTGTTTCAATTAGTGTTGTGGTTAGAAACTAGTTCCAGCTGTCCCTATAGCAATAGTACTAGGGGATGGAGATAACGATCTATTAACTATAACTAATGGAGATAAGTTAAAATAAGAAAATTTAAATAGGAAAGTTATCTATTTAATTTCATTCTCATAAATGAAAAGGAACGGAGCTGAGCTGTCAGGCTAATAAATAGTGCTGGAATAGTCCTATCAGTGAATTGTCAGGAAAGTGCCACATTCTAAAGAACAGAGGTAATATGTTGTTCTTCACGGTGCATGTTTTGCACATGAGGTGGCAGCAAGGATAAAAGGGTACTGATTGTACTACCGCTGATCGCTAATGTGAGGTTGAATAGCTCTGTTTTTTTGATTGTGATGACCTAAACAGTTGTTCAGTTTACAGGCACACAACAGCCTAGGCTGGTGATGCACGTCAGGATGTGAGTAGTATTAAGCCGTGCCTTTATCCATTAACAGAATAAAGGCTGCACTTTTTTTGTTGTCTTGCACATTGGGAGTGCAAACCCTTTCCTTCCCCGATCCAGCGAGGAGGAAATGGAAGTGTCTTACAGAACTGGGTGAATAGAAATTCATGTTTTTACTCTCCTTCCTGTCTCTAGCTTTTTCTTTCATTGCAATTTTTTACACTGAAATGACCCCTACTGGCTACAGTTATAAGCATGTTTTTTTGTATCATTTTTGAAGCTTCATCCCTTTCTTGTTTCAGACTATCAGCACATGCTAGGCTACAGAAGACTTTGAGTGCTGGAATAGCAACAGGTAGAAATACTTGTCTGCTAACTTGTTTGTAGCATTTAACACACTTGACATAAATGAGTTCCCTAACAACTGACAAAGAAGTCTCTGTGGCATCTGTTGCTGGTAGCTTCTCTTTCTGAAATTGCAAACAGACTATTCTTTGTTAAAGCACTGTTTATTAATGAAATCTATTGCTGATCCTGAGGGTTTTTTTCTTTTATCATTCTAAAAGCTGAAGGAAGTTCTCCTTTATCTCACCACCTTAACTATTCACATCTCTAAGCAGTTCTACTGCTCTGTGTTGCTATCCTGAAGTGAGTAAATGCCTTTCCTGAATGCCGTTGTATTCTTAGTGAGTAATTATTCTGAGGTCCTAGTGCTGGTAGCTACACCTCCTAAAGGGCATTCTTGAGAGACTTGGCACACCTCCAGCCTCTGTTGACTACAACATCCTTTACAGGGTATTGAGAGCCTACACCCCCTTCCAAAGGCTCTTAAGGTTGAGAAATTTTGAATGCAAAGCAGAAACTGCCCTTACTCTCTACCTTTAAAGGTAGTCCTAGAGCCACCACTGAATTAGACTGAAGTTCTCCAGAAACACCTTAGCTTTAGCTTCTGCAGCTGGGCAGGGCTCTGGCTTTCCAGGGGATCAGACAGCCTTGAAAAAGCTCTGCCAAAGAAGTTAGGTTACTCTGTGAAGGCATTTCTTGAGATGACTCTCTTTTGTCTGTTTCTGTGCTTCCCCAGTTTCTGGTGCTATTAGATGAAGAGGCCTAGATTGCTTTGCTGAACTCTTCAAAGTCATGACAGTAGCAAATAATATAATGCTGAAAATGACTGGAAATTATTTTTAACTGTGTAATAGAAACATAAGTTTTTGTGGTATATTTGAAATGCATAGTTAACAAAACTGCTGGTCTGAAGGTGTTCTTAGTTTCTCTTTAGAATATACTTACGAATTAGCCTCTAGGTAGACATTGAAAGAAGGTGTCACTGTGCCACTAGCTTACCAATAATATCTATTACTTTGTTTGGTTTTGGTTTGTTGGATTGGTTTTAGCGGGGTTTGAGTGTGCTTTTTGCTTTAGTTGTTAGTTGAGTTTTTGTTGTTTTTTTCGTTTTTTGTTTGGTGGGGGAGTAGTTATTGCTGTATTCGTTTTGCTTACTGTAAATAATTTAAGGCTTGCCTTGAGTACTTGAGGCTTGTCTGCCTAGTACGTAACTTCTGAACTGAAGTTCCCTTGGGACCAGGAAAAGGTTGCTGTAGCAGATTTTAGGCAAGGATTGGGAAGTAGGTGTGGTAGTCTCCTAGGATGATGACAGAAGCTTTCCTTACTGTGGCTAGTCCTAGTATCATTTACTGAACTGCATCTTTTTGAGGAGTTTGGAGCGTTACAGTCTGTCTGACTCCTTGCTCGGGCAAGCTGGGAGAGCTTGGATGTGTCCATTGTCCTTTCCCCACCCATAAGTCTGCCTAGTTTTCCTCCCTGGGAAATGTATAAGGGCAAGGTGTATGGTATGTAACTGAAGCTTAGTGAAACTGGAGCTGATGAGAAGAATTTAAACCTTGAAAGCCTAGCTTTTTTTTCAAAATTTGGGAGAGGAAAGCTGAGCTTGTTTTTTAGTTTTGTTCAGACATTGGTTTACATGTGTGTTAATGGAGTTTTTCCCTGCTTTACTGAAGTAAGAACAACTTGCCTTCAGATTTGATACTATTTTTATCATAAGTGACTTTGGTAGCTGGTACCCTTAGGATAACCTTGTTTTCAGTTGTTTTCACTCCTGTGCTCTCTAATGGGTCAATGGACATGAAGCTCTCAACTTGGTGCTCTGTCTTCAGACAGACTGCTATACTACAGGCTTGGCTTCTTGCCTGTGATGCAGTCCAGCCCCCTAAAGATCAGGCAGTATTTTGCTTTCAATACAAGTTACTGAAGTTGAAGTAATCTGGAAGTTGCATGTGGATAACCCAGTTGTTTACATCACTTTGGACTGGAACAGTGCTGCCCAGATTTCCTTAACTTTTTGTTTGGTTGGGTTTTTTACTTTGTTATGCAATGAATGGCTGGGAAAGTGTCCAAGTGGTTCTGATGTCCATCAGTGCAGGCACAAGAGGACTTATTTCAGTAACATCAGGTGTTAGAACTGATGATCTAGTTGGGGACTTCATCAATATTAAGTGCTGTACCAATGGTTGTTGGTGTGAAGACAGTCAAAGTACTTTGTTCAAAGGCTGTCTGCAATCCAGACTGTCAGGGTGACAAACAAAAAAAATATTTATGTTGTCAAAAAAGAGAACTATCAGAAAAATTACTTAAGTAGTGAAACTGGAATGAAAAGTAGTTCTTTGGTGAATATTCAGCTTCTGATATGCTAGTCTTGACCAAATTTAATAATCTCTTTTCCCCTACCCCTCCTCCCTGCTGCTCCCAAAAACACTTACTGGGAGAATGCTGACTTCTTACACACAGACTGGATAATTTATAAGCTATTTCTATTCTGTGTACCATCAATGCTGAAATCTCAACATCAGTAAGAACATGTAACTCTGAGTGTGGCGTGGAATTTGAATTGGATCAGGTGCTTATTTGACTTGGAAATGGTTTCCTCTCTGTTTCTGGGCATTGTGTTTCAATTTTAGAAATGTCTTGGTTCCAGTATTTCAGCAAAAATTTTAAATGGAAAAGTCTAACAGATATGATGTAGGAATTAGTAGGATTTTGCTGTTGTGGATCAGCACAGTTAGTATAAAACTAGAAATCTCACCATGGATAGGCTGGATTATTAAGTTTAACTTTTGTAAGAGGAATATTATCTTTTTATTTATTTTTTAGTTTTTAAAACTTTGTATAAGCATCCTCTGCTTATGTGAATTTTTCCACACAGAAAGTGATTGTTTCACCAGGTTTCCCAAAATCATGATGCTTATAAAGATTTTTTTTCTCCTTTTTAAATTTTTTTAAACTACCTTCAAACTTGCCCGTAGGCATCTTTGCTGGTTTAAGCACCCTCTAGCTAATTCAAGGATTCTTGCATAATTTAACTTCTTGCCTGGTACTTAGTCAACCAAAATGTTATTTCACTGACAGGCATATTATGCAATAATTAACCCATTAATATGGTTCAAAAATGCTGTCCTCTTCCCCTCCTTACGTTGTGCCCCCCTTGAGGATTCTTCATCTCAATAAGTAAAGTTTATAGGATCTTGCAGACAGAACCAAATGTTCTGTGTTTTAATGGATTAAATACTTTGTAAAGGTGACCTATTAAGTATCTCTTGTGACTTATAAACTGCTTTTCATTTGAGAATGCATTTAATCCACAGGGAATGTAAACTTGGAAATCATGAACTCAGGGTTTTGCTTGAGACTTTGAGTGACACCAGTTGTGTCTGACAATACTGGAATTTGGAAAATGACTGATACTGACACAGAAGGCTTGTGTATATGGAGAAACCAACATGAAGAAACTTACCAACATAAACTAAGATGGGGAGATATATTTGCATAGAGACCATCTAGATTAAATGCCACATAAGCATATGGATTAAAAATAGTCCCTGGGGAAGCTCTTGTCTAAACAGACTAGTTTGGCCTTGTTTTGGGGAAGTAAGCCCTTCTTAATGTTTTGAGAAGAATGGAAGCAGTTCACACCTTTACCAGAGGCAATACTCAGTCCCCAGCAGCTTTCACTGGGTATACTGGGTACTTAACTTGAGAAGCTGCAAATCATATTAACACCACCTTGTGGGTCATGATTGTGCAAGTCTTTATTAAGACTGAAGAAGAAAAGGAACTGGGGAATGAAGGGTCGTGGGCAGGAGGAAAAGCACTGGCTGGCTCATAGGCATGCACCAATTCCCATGTTCTTACTCATTCTCTAGACTTTAAACCTTTTATAACCACTGTTAGGCTTCAGTTGTTGGTTGGGGTTTGTTTGTTTGGATGGGCTTGGGTTTTTCTTTTTATTGGTGAAAAATCTAGCAAGTGTAATGTTTCTGAATCCTAGAGAGCCCATTCTATTGGATCATTTATCCTTGAAATGAATTAAAGTTCAGTGTTTTGCTACAGGCTGTGTTGTACTCTCCTCAAGATTTTTTCAGAAAGGCTGGATGTTATGTGTTGAGGTAGTTCTTCCCCTCACTGATGGGTTATTGATAAAAAGCTGGGGTCATGCTGATAATGGTGTTACATGCACTGGTGTAACCTGTGCTGCTTTCACAATAGAAATGACGAACTTGATATCTATCTCTAAGTTAGGTTTTAGGAGAAGAAAAGAAACCTTGAGAGTGATTCTAAATCCAGGCTTGAATTTTTTCTGTAGTTTTCTGTGACTAAGAGATGGGGTGCAATTCCTCTGAAATATGTTGTAATTATGATGTTCAGTGGTGCTGCATTAATGACTGAAGGGGGTAGTGGCAAAATATTTAAGATATCAGATTTCTTACAATAGTGTGGACTGTTCTTGCTATAGGTTGCTTTACTCATGACCCTCTTCCAGAATTTGTCTTTGACAAAACTTTTCCTACTCTTGTAAGCTTTGCCTCTGCCTAGCAGCTTCAGCGAGCTGTCAGCCAACTACTTGTTTGCAGTGAAGCTGATGTGTGCTCCTGTACATGCAGGCTTCTGAAGCTTGTGGGTGCAGAGTGCAGCTTGGGGAAAAAAAAAAATAAAAGAAAATTGGAATTTTAGACTGCTTTGGAAAATGGTTATGAAGCTTTGGCCCTTTTCTGAGGCTTTAGCAATTATTTTTGCAAAGAGTTTTCTAGAGCTAGAGGAAAAATTTGCTATGACAGCTGAAACACTGCTGTCCATGCTCGTTCTAATCAGGGGAGTACTGGCAGAGGCTTTTTCTGACCAGTTAAATCCTGGGACACAGTGCAGTATTTTCAGTCAGCTATTTGCGAACAAGACATGTTTCTGGTCATGGGATTAAAATAATTTGCTTGTGAGTCTTTTTTCAGGTGTGTAAATGTGTAGGGGTCAGACTTCAAAACTCAGAGTTATTTTTTCTGACCATCTTTGGGGAAGAAGGCTTTTAGAAGTACCATTTACTTTTGCTGTGGGGANAAAAAAAAAGGTGGTGGGGGTTACCTGGAGAAGTAAAATATTCCAGACAGTGTGGGGAAAAGAAAACTTCTGAGCTTGCAGTAGTTGTCCATGTCACATGCTTCACTTAAAATTTCCATTTATCTCCTTGCCTTCCTCAAGACCTCTGTAGAGTTTCTAGAGATAATTCACTGGAAAGCTGGTCTGTTTAAATACTTCCTGCATTCCTTAGTATGAAATAACTGTCTTCAGACACATGAAGAGCTGCTGCAGTGAAAATCTTTCTCACTACATTGGGGATTTGATCACCTGAGATACATGCTAAGATAAAGCAGGCAGTCAGGTTGGAGAGAAGCATTACATGCTTGTGTTCCTGAGGTATCTAAATGTTATGGTACATAACATGTTTATGGTACATAAGTTCTGTTTTCTGGCTTTGACTAGAGATTTTCTCAGGCAGCTGCAAAACCCTTTTGTACTGCTGTGCATTCCACATGAAGATTTGATCTTGGAAAATGGACCATTCCAAGATGTGGAAAAAAAAATGCCTTCTCACAAAACTCTCAGCTGTGTGTCTTACCATAAAAGTTTCTGCCGGCTCTAGTCCTTGATTCATGACTTCAGTGGAGGAATAAGTTGCAAGAGGGGAAAGGATTGAAGCCAGTGTATGAGCTCAAACTCACTTCAAGGCTAGTCTTTCCTTCTGCTGCATTTCAAGGTCTGGGGCTGGTTTTCAAGCATTCTTTGGTGGTAATTAGTCATTTCTATTGTTCAGCTGCTCCAAAACATGAATTTCCTTTCCATCATTCTTTTTTCCTGTTCAAAGAGAAGCGAGAGTCTACTGGCAAGAAGCATTTCCTTTTTTTATTTTAGCAAGTCAGAATCCTTTCAGAGTCTCATACCATCTTAATGAATAACACTGATTTGAAAATGCTGTTATGTATGCGAGTGTGCAGGAGTGACGGGGTTCAGACCTTCGGTCTAATTTCATGGAGGAGTTTCTGAAAGGTTCCCCCCCTCTGCCTCCCAGTTCCCAGAGGTCAGCACCAGTCTCAATAAGGATTGCTTCTCTCTTGTCTTCAAATGCAAATTTAAAAGGATGCAAGAGTCTGTAAGATGTGACTTGGACAGTTTCACTTTCAGGTCATCAGTGTATTTTACGGTGTCTTTGCTCTTCTAAACATCCTAAGAGCTACCTCGGATGCTTAAAAAAAAAAAAAGGTGGATGTAGCAGAGTAAGATCCTGCAGTTAAATGTAAATTATGGAAGTTGGCTCAATCCAGTCCAGCTAAATTACAGTTCAAAGGGTAAGGTGGTAAACAGAAGATTATTGTGGGCAAAATGCTTGTGTATTTATTTTCAACAGTGATACTTTTGTGATCATTTCAGTGTTTCTTGCTGTTTTGAGGTGATGCATTATCTGAACTGTGAAGGTGCACAGTATAGCATTCTCCAAACAATAGCTAATATTCATTAGATGTACAGAAAGAAAGTGAGGGATTGGGGCACAAAGGAGAAGTTTCTGTGGCAGGCAGGAGAAATTGAGAACCTGAAGGAAGGGAAAGAAAAAAATTAAGCAATGGAGAAGGAGTCTCTAAAAAGGTCTTTCCTTGTACTTTTAGCTTGCACCAGTTTTGAGATGATCCTTTGCAAATGGGGAATAATAAATAATGAATGTAACTATAGTGAGGTTGTGTATGCCTTGAAAGTAAGGCTTAAAGTTAGTTTCTCAGTAGCATGCTTTTCTGAAAACACAGGCAGCTCTTCAGGCAAAGAAGATGAATGCTTCAGTCGTGACCATCGTACCTTGCATGGTGCTGGTATGTAGGATTTAGTATGGAAGAAGTGATGGAATGCTGCTTACCAGAGACATATTTCTCAGACTATTTCCCAGACTAGACCTGTTTAAGGACCTCTTGTTCAACTTGTTAATGCCTTAATCCTCTTCCCTACTTTAGATGCATGCTATGACAGGACTTGGGAATTCAGCAACCCAGAGCAGTATGTGAATTTTTAGCAAGCTGAAACATTTGCTTTGCAGAAAGCAAGTGATTATATGAAGGATAGAAGAGAGAAAGAAAAAAGTTTGGAATTAATGTGAAGTCTCCCTTCCTGTGACTTCCTTTTGGTATGAAAGCACAGTTAGAAGAATTAAAAAGGTATTATGTCCAAGACTTAACTTTGATCTGAGTAAATGCAGAACTACTTTATTATCTGAAACTTTATTATCTGGAACTTGCCTGAATGAGTTGGAAAGAGTGGGGAACTGCATGTAGATAGAAATTATTTGAAAGAGAAATTACTTTGAAGCTGTAGTTATGAGCCTGCTGGGAGCATTTGAACTCCTGTGAGGCTTGTGTGCAAAAGGTACTTAAGTGACTGTATAACAAGACTCCAGTGACAACTCAGGATGGCTAAAAAGTGCAGCCCTTTGATTTTTTTTGCCCTTACCTGATCATGCTAGCGCAATGAGATGGTGAAAATCAGAGTTAAACAAAGATCAGTTTGGGTGAAAACTAGTAGTTTGCTTGGGATTCTTTTCAGCTACATTGCTTCTAAAAACTCTAGAGTGTTAAGTACATACTTGATTTTTGTATTTTTAGGTGTCCTAGAAATAGCTAGGCGATAGGACATGCATACCAAGGTTTGAGGCATAGATTCTTATATTTGGGGTTTGTTGGCCCTGCTTGCAGAGAAATAAAGCTTTCACAAATTATTACATTTCAGTTTCTTTGTTCACATCATCCAGATTTGAGAGGTAGGCATAAAAAAACTGTCTTCTGAAAAGGAAGCCATAGAGGTCAAGCAGAGCATGCAGAAAAATGTATACAGCCTGGAATAGTTCATGAACTGTCCCAGGTCCCAAACCACTGGTGTGTACAAGTTTATTTTTTTGAATAGTCTCCAGGACATGATGATCTTTGTAAGAGGCTAGGTTATATGTTTTGTACAAGATGTCATTCCATTGTCATTTGAAATATTGCTGACCTCTAAAGGGGCAAGCATGCTGTACCTGGACCACTGTTTATCTGCATCAAGGAGAGCACTAGATGCCTTTGCATCAAGCATCCAAAGCTTGGAATTGAAGTGATATGCTGGATTCATCCCTTTATGTGAATACTTTCATGTGGTTGTACCTTCCATTCCAAAGAATTTTGTTCTGCCTGTATTGACGTGACTTCTGAGAGTTTATTCTAAGTGGTAAACAATTACTCATCTAACAGGACCTTGAAATTCTGTCCATAGAAGGACTAAATCAGCTAGGAAAAGGAGTCAGTCTTTAGTCTGCATGAAAAATCACGATAGACTTGGCACTGTTTTACTGAACTAAAATAAGCTCTTGCTACATGTTTGCTACTTCATTGATGGAAATCTTGTTTCTAAATAAGCCTGTGTGAAAAGCAGGCTAGTAGAAGATGTGCAGGCTAAAACTGGATTTGCATTCTTCCTGCCTGAATGTAACTTTTTTCTATTCACACTGAGTAATGAAAAATAAACCCCTTGTTTGAAGATTCAACATGTTAGAAGTATAGTCTGAACAAGTATTACTGGGGGATTTCTCTTCTCATAAAGACTTTAATGGCTACTGAGCTAATTTTTGAGGTGTGTGGCCGTGAAGACTTTAGGTGCACCTACTATTGAGTCATGTGCTCCCTGCGTACCTCCTTTTCTCGAAACTTCTGAGAGTTGGCAGATGTGGTACCAGCCACTAACCTGTCCTGGAAATCAGTGTGTGTAGTGCCACACTGTGCACCACACCTGCATGGGGGTGTTCTGCTATGGATAAGGGATTGCTCTGCTTTCCGTGCCAGCTGGGTCGCACCTTACGTGGGCTGGGCAGCTCTCCTGTGACGAGATCCTGCTGATCTGTCTGCCTTGGGAAGATCTGGTGCTGCAATACCAGAGGCAAAGCAGCACAAATGCTCTAAAATGGTTTACTAGAAAAGCAGCAGAGCATCGCCGTCTGTATGTCCTTCCAGTCTGCGCTGCACTGGCCTGGGAGGCGCAGTGCTGAGAGCCCGTGCGCTGCCTCTGGGCTCCTGTGCTGCCCCCAGGACTACAGGAGGAGTGCTCGTGTGAGAAACAGGGAGCAACACAAACGCTTTGGGGCTGTTAGGCTGATCTGGATGGAGCTGTGGTCCTTGCTGTTACAGAGTTTCGAACATTGAGTCCTGGACCATGGGTGTAGCTTTTGTTCTTGTCATTACATGGATTACTGCTGTGAATTCTAAAATACGAATGGTCTAGGCTGTGTTCCGGCTTCTCAAAAACAGGATGTATTATTGTTCTCCAAATTCTCAGGTTTTGTTTTGGTTGGGTTTTTTTTGGCTTTTTTTTTTTTCCCCTCTGTATGCACGGCCTTATCACAATGAGAGTGTCCCAGGCATTACTAGAGAGGTATCTTCCTCTGGAAGAATTTTAATGGTTTCTCTTCAGGAACTTCTGCGCTTCCTTTGACTTTCATTGATAGAGTTGCTGTATTGGATGATAGGTTAAGCTAAGAAAAAAAATTACTTCCTGGGGTTAGTGACTACTCTTCCTTTGTTATTTTTATGGAGAAGAGCCATGAGGTTCCCATGGAGGTACCCAGCTTCACATCTAAAATGGACTTTGTTGTTTATCAGTGCTTTTTTGTCAGCAGAGTACTTTGCGAGCTCATAATAGAAGGCCGGGAGTTTGTTGTACAGGGAGAAATATGCCTTTGAGAATCTGCTGTGACACTTCCTGTAGATCATGTGCAGTACTGAATCGGTAAACAGCTCTTTCTGGATTTTCTTTTTCCCCAAAACAGGAAAAACTTCAGGTTAGTGGATATTCTGCATATTTCTATGAGTGGAAAGAATTTACTAGCCAACCTCAGCATATGTGTGTATATACTGTTATTTTAGGCTTGTATTGAGTATCAGCCTACTGAATGACAGTTTTGTATTTGCTGTGGCCTCTCATACTGGAGGACGGCCTCTGATAACCCCAACAACAAGAAAAAAACCCACCCTTCTTAACTGGAAGATATTTAACTTTCTTGAAGTTTTCTTGGCAGGATCTACATTGGAAACTTGCTTGTTGCTGATAAATAAAATCAGAGTGTACTATTTAGAACGTGCAATGTGAGTGCTGCTGTTGAATGTAAGGATATAAAGATTAAAAATACCTAGTTTTTCCTTCTGTCGTTAGTAGAAGTTAGTGGACTCTGTGCAACTGTTTTGTAGCACTTAATTTTCCAAGCTTGTCTGTCTGTAAAGCATCTGGTATCCTGTAGTGAATACCTAATGCCCAGTTTCATTTCTTCAATCTTGCTTAAAAAAGCATGTGATAGGACAAGAAGAAATGGTTCAAAACTGAAAGAGAATAGGCTTAGATTTGATTTTAGGAAGAAATTCTTTACTGTGTGGGTGGTGAGGCACTGGAGCAGGTTGCCCAGAGAAGTTGTGGATGCCCTGGAAGCCAGGCTGGATGCAACTTTGAGCAACTTGGTCTAGTGGAAGGTGTCCCTATCCATGGCAGTGGGGTTGGAACTGGGTGGTCTTGAAGGTCTCTTCAAATCCAGGCAGTTCTGTTTTTCCACCTTGATTAATCTTCTGAGTTGGTGGGATGTTGCTGTATGTGCACTTGATCTAAGGAAACTGAGATGTTGTAGGACTCGTAATCAATCCAATTCTGGATTGACAGGATTTGTATTTCTTTCTGGAGGAAAAAAAAAGTAAATCTTGTTGCATGTGGCCTCCTAAAAGAAGATGGACAGTTGTAGAGTGAGAACATTGTCCCATTACACACATTTGACAGGACTGATTCAAAAGGAACAGGGTTATTTAAGCAGGGAGACTCATCCTGGCCCCGCTATCCCTAGACCCTTGACAGAAAGAAGTGCAATGTGCTTGATCAATTCTCCAAAAATATGTATGATAATTCAGGGCTGCTGGAAAACTCATTTTTGGTCATATAATGGAATCAGAGGTCTGGCATCTTTTCTGTAATAAAAAGTTATCTCCATGGAGTGAATTCTACGTGAAGCATTTTTTAATCATCTTTTAAAATGCTCTGTTTCTGGCTCAATTTTGACTTCTGTAACAGCTGCAGATTCTGTGTTCTCACTTCCATTAAAAATACAACTTCAGCTATCTGCAAAAGTTATTTCTGTCAGAATAGCACTCATTTGTACTAAAGCTATCCGTTTTCCTGAGCTGACATAGTTTTTCATACAGATGGAAGTAAACAATGCCAGTTGCTTTAGCAAAATGGGCAGTAGAATAGCTGAAACACATGGTATTTGGCAAATCCCACTGTTTAGATTAATCTGTTGTTTTTTTAATGTTATCTTCTGTTTAGCACTGTGTTGAACTTGAAGTGAATTGCACCCAACTCCAAAGCAGCTGAAATTTACGTACTGTAGCTGAAATCCAATAGTGAGCTAGTTTGTTTGTTTATTTTAGATGAAAACTGGGATGATGATCAGCTTCTTGGATTTGAACCATGCAATGAAAACCTTATAACAGGTTGTAACATAATCAACGGGAAGTGCGAGTGTGACACCATTCGGACCTGTAATAATCCATTTGAGTTTCCAAGCCGGGATACTTGTCTGTCAGCCTTAAAAAGGATTGAAGGTAAGCACTTGTCTTCAGTAATTCAGAGTTAGTAATTTTTTCTGTGCAGTTGATACTAGAGTATAGTGTACATGTTTAAGAATGACTTGTGTAGTTTCAGATACCTCTGGTCTTCTACTTGTCAGAAAACAGGTCTATGTTTCAGAGGAAGTACCTCTCAAGCTTGGAATTCCAAATGCTTAAGTTTAAGATGGCAAAAAGCATGCTTTGTGTGCTATGAGGTTTTAAGACTAAACAGTTCTGTTTGTAGTTTGTGGTAGCTGCCTTTGCTTATCTTCAGCTGCAGAGCAGTGTGGAATACTCTTTAGATGTGTTGATGTGACTGAATCATGAATAAACACAGTGGATTTTAAGAGTAAAGGCTTAGAAAATGGAGTTGTTACTGATTATATTTATATCTCTTATTATATGAATGTATGAATTTCTATTTTCTTTAAGTTTACATAACGTTACCTTACCTTACTGCTCATATTTTACAGTTCCTATGTTCCTTTGATTAGTTTTGTATTAGGCCCCATATGTTTATGCTTATGCATGCATCCATATTTGTTTTGCCTTTTTTTTTTGTTGTTTTGTTGCTTATGGGTAAACTGGAAATGAGTTGGCTTAAATATATTCAGCTGGAATTAAATTTGCATGGTATATTTCTGGATTGTTCTGAACAGCAAT
>VYZR01010988.1:8839-32664 GCA_013400675.1 Oxylabes madagascariensis | reverse complement strand
AAAATCATAGGCAAAAGTGAAGAAGAGGAGCCTTTTGCACCAAAAGGAAATGTACAAAATGCATCTCAAATACAAGTCTACAAGCTGGGAAGAAAAAGCATGATGGGAACAACCAATACAGAACATGAAAACCGAAGGTTTAGGAGCAACGGACTGCTGTAAGTCTGCAAAAAAGAAATCTGTACAGACAGGATGACAGGAGTACCTAGTGAGCATCATATTCGAGTGAAAAAGAGAGGAACAAGACTGCAGGAGCAAACCAGGTTTCATGGGAGTACTGTGACTGTGAAGAATGGCTATCGCTGCGGGAATCTGTGTACAGATAATTATTTCAGGAAGAGTTACACTGGTACAGTACTCATTGCACAGACTGAATTACTGCTGCAATGCAGCATTGTGTTCTTTGGGGGAAATAGGAATACACACCATAACCTTTTTGCCTAGTCAAGCCCATCTCTATCTATGAACTGAAACAACCATTATGCTGCTCTTCAGTGTGAACCACATGATCTAGCATTTTTCCTTACCTAGTTTACTGGCAGAAAGATATAGATTCAGTAGGTGCTTAACTCAATTGCAATTAAAGATAATTATAGTGGAGAATGAACAATTATACTTGTATTAGCATGTCTCAGAAAACATCACTGAAGAATGTAAAGAAATCTGTTACACATTCATGACACTGTAAAAAAAATAAGAGCTCTGTGGGCTATGGGAGATTTAAATGCATTAGAAAAAGCTTTTATTCTGGTGTCTACAACAGAATCATTTATATTGTAGCAAAACTATTTAAAAATGCAAGACTAAATTCACACCTGCTGCAGACACAGGTAGTTATACAGACTTCTATGACACTGCATCTGTCTCATATTGCTGGGAAATTTGTTCTCCATTCCTACAAAATTTTGTTCATGGCTTTATCCTACAACAAAACCCTGCACAGACCCAAATGTAAAAAATTTAAGGTCCAGATCAGTCTCCTTAAATTTTAGTTACAGGACCTCCTATTATTATAGAACAAACACAATAAATTGACAAAACCCGCAGAGTTTCTTTCTCAAGATAGTTCATTATCAGCAGACTTGATCTTAACAGCTTATATGACTACTGCCAAATCACTGGCCCAACAGAAACATCTAGAGACAGAATGTTACAACCTAGAGCCCTTAAATGTCAGTTTTTCTTTTCACTGCACATAATCTCTAAAGAATTAATTTGCCTTACTGTAGTTTCTCATTTCTGCTTTCACAAGTTTCTCCGTATTTTCTTCTCACAAATCAACCTCACTGAAATACATCAGAGACTTACAGGATGAGCTAACTGTAACCCTCTATTCAAATGGAGAAAATATATCACTTACTCAATAGCTTTTTCTTATATGTACTTTATTGAAAGAACAAATTCAGTAGTTACAACTCCTTCAAGTGAAGCAATCTCAGCAATTATGAAGAAACTCTACCCCTAGTTAGTCAAACTCAGAAGGTACAACTACTGGCAACTTGAAAAAAATTTCCATATTCTAAGCCCACCATGTAAGATACAAAAGAACCATGAGTTTATTGTACAATTTTATCATACTTCTCAGAAGTCAGAGGTTATAAATGTATATTAAATATTTCAATAAATTATTAGTTATTTAAATGGCAAAGTCAATTACTGGGAATTAGACATTACCAGATACATAATTGCCCCAAGACCCCAATTCTCTGACCTCTGTGCTTTAGAATGCATCAATAAGTAAATCAAGATGTCCTTGGGAAGAATTTATGTGATTACTTCTTCCTCTGTGTTTTTTACATACAAGCAAAAAGCCAAACTGAACACATGGGTTACTTCTCATCACATCTGATTATTTGATTTCATTACACGAATCATGCTTTCATGTTATGCAACAATTAATGCCTATGTCTTTAGAAAGAAAATTATTAATACCAATTTCACTACAGAAAATCAAACACAGTAAATGTCCTATTATAGTTTTCATCCCTTCTCCATTTTGGCTTAGGGAGAGCATGCTGAATTATTAATATTACAGTACACATTTCTGACACTTGAAATGCAAAACTATCCTTTGCCAGCAGCAAGAAACTCTTTTCCCAAAGTGGGAAATACACTACTGGCACCATGACTCGAGGCACTGTAGTACACAGCATTAGACAAAGTTTTTCTTTGCTTTCTCCCATCCAAACAAGGAATCCCTAGCCTTAGGAGTGAAGGATAAAAATGCAGAGCTCTGTTTCAGTGCAGGCTTACGGGAAGCTCAGCCCAGTTACTGCCATTGCCTAATGCAACCCTTCTGTCAGTTACCACGGCATTTTCACACCACTTTGTACCATTTCACCAGGATTTGTGCTTCCAGCTCTTCAGCAGAATAGCATTTGGCTGTCATTTGTCAATGATACTTTTTTCCCTAAATTATTTCAATACATTTCCCGAGTAATGGCAAGGTTACTTTGAATCAATTTTCAAGGAGAAATGGAGTTGCTCAAGTTTTAATCAGCCACCTGCTGATAGGTCGATGTTATTCTGCAACTGAGAATTCAGAGATCTCTAAAGTCATATGGAAAAGATGCTACCATTGCTATGCTGAAAACTGGGACTGAAAACTGTTCTTCCAAAATCAATTGGTATTTTGTCTTTTAATTAAGAACATTGCTCATGGAGATGAGTGAAATAGTCAGAGCAATGGAAAGTAGTTGAGAAAACAGGTAAAAATGTCCTTTATGTTGTGTACACTTCTGGTACACTACTCTAGAAAATTTAAAAAAAAAAAAAAAAAATCTCCCCAGAAAGATTCTGCCACAAATACTTCAAGTGGTAATTCCATATCACTTGAGCAGTGACTACTCCTTAACAATGTAATCTAAATCAAAAGGAATAGCTGCAATGAATACATTGTGTTTCTGAATAATCTGTGATTTTTTTTCTGACTAATTCAACATTTGAAAAGTTTTGTGCATACAGGCTTTTGCAATATGGAAAAAAGACAACTGTAAGAATGACAAGACAAGTAAGGTCAACAAGAATCGGATTACGTTATAAAACTAGTTTCAAAATGCCTTAGCAGTTTCACACACTCAGTTTTCTGTATCGGTGACACATCTGAATAGCTATAAAATGGTTTGGTTTTTCATGCAGATCAAAACCAATGGGATTTTTTGTTCTTGAGTCCAAAGTGCAGAGCTGAGCCCAAAGGGAGTGTCTGATACGCACTGCATGCAGGCTGTGATTCTATGGTTATCTTAATATGGGATGTAGGTAAGCAAAAAAACTTGCATATTAGCCAAAACAAAATTAAGCAATCTTTCCTAAGTATTTTTCACAGTTTCCTTTCTAATGTGATGCTGACAATGGGAAATATACTGCTAAATAGAAAGAAACCGATTATGTTGTCATCGGTTTTTAAATGGAGAAAGCTGCCCGCATAATACATCCAGCATACATTTGTATGACATCAGGTAACAAAATCTTTACTTCATTTACACTTTTTTGTAGGGGGGAAATTGGGTCCACATCCTATGGTATGACACAGTGACACACAGATGGTAACCTACTATTTAAAAATTGTTAGGCTGATCTTAGAAAACAGTACTACAGCAGTGAGCTTGTTATGTAGCAGTATTACACTGAAAATAAAACAGTTGATGATAACGTGGTCTTTAACAATTACAACAAAGTACAATTTACTTAAATGGATGAAATCCCATCACAACTCTCATGTGTTCCAGGTCAGTGTGACTGTGCGGACATATCACAATCATATCTCATTTACTTCCACAACAAAAGCAAAGAAATTCCAGTTCGCTCTAACACTAGCAAAATGAGAACAAACCCAGGCAATATAGGCATAGAAAATTAAAAGGATTAATAAGCAAATCGAAGACAAAAAGAATCACTAGGAGAAAACTGTAGGTATGAATCTACCCTGTCGACATGCCGTCGTACACGGCGAGCTGCAACCATCAAAATCCTGCACAGAAAATAAATCCAAGAGGCACAAAGGTTGGGAGAAGGTCCTCATTACCATACCCACCCAAACATGGCTGACACGAGGCGCACCGGCCCCCGGCCGGGGGGGTTGCCCCCCCCTCGGCGGGACGAGAGACGCGAGTGGCGCGGCGCCGGGAGGCACCGAGCGGCCCCGCCGGGAGACGCCCACGCTCCGCAGCAACAATGCAGCGCCCGGGCCCGGCCCTCGCCCCTGCCGCGTCCGCCCGCGGCACACGGTGGGGATGTAGCCCGCGGGCCGCTCCCGACGGTACCCGGCTCCCTCAGCAGCGGTTCGCCCTGCTCGCCCCGAGCCCGAGCTCGTCCGTGCGGCGCGGCACATCACATCACATCACATCACCGCGGTGCTCCCCGTGGGGAGACAGCCCGCGCCCCCGCTCCTCCCGGAACACGCGCTACACATGCGTCTGCGATTTTTTACGCGACACGCGGGAGGTGAATGAAATTTCTTTCACTCGGAAAAAAATATAAGTTCATCGCCCTTACCAATAACAATAGCAATAATAATAATAACGCTGATTAAAACAGCCCCGTACATCCTTTTAACCTACCGCCGAGATAAAACACATGGGCGGCTTCTAACCGGCGCTCGCTATTGTTTCTCGGGGGCCGGCTCTCTCCCCGCCAGCGAGAGCCCGGCGCCAGGGCGAAAGCAGCCTCCCCGGCGGGCTGGGGGGATCCCCGACCCGCAGGAAGGCGGACACCGGGCGGAAAGAAACCCCCCACACATCCTGCTCCTTCCCGCCCGGCGACACACGCGAGGCGGCCACGCTTCCCCGCGGCTCCAGCCGCATGGCGGGGCTGGGAAAGCGCGGGCCGCCCCGCGCACCCACGCTCNATTTACACTTTTTTGTAGGGGGGAAATTGGGTCCACATCCTATGGTATGACACAGTGACACACAGATGGTAACCTACTATTTAAAAATTGTTAGGCTGATCTTAGAAAACAGTACTACAGCAGTGAGCTTGTTATGTAGCAGTATTACACTGAAAATAAAACAGTTGATGATAACGTGGTCTTTAACAATTACAACAAAGTACAATTTACTTAAATGGATGAAATCCCATCACAACTCTCATGTGTTCCAGGTCAGTGTGACTGTGCGGACATATCACAATCATATCTCATTTACTTCCACAACAAAAGCAAAGAAATTCCAGTTCGCTCTAACACTAGCAAAATGAGAACAAACCCAGGCAATATAGGCATAGAAAATTAAAAGGATTAATAAGCAAATCGAAGACAGAATCACTAGGAGAAAACTGTAGGTATGAATCTACCCTGTCGACATGCCGTCGTACACGGCGGGCTGCAACCATCAAAATCCTGCACAGAAAATAAATCCAAGAGGCACAAAGGTTGGGAGAAGGTCCTCATTACCATACCCACCCAAACATGGCTGACACGAGGCGCACCGGCCCCCGGCCGGGGGGGTTGCCCCCCCCTCGGCGGGACGAGAGACGCGAGTGGCGCGGCGCCGGGAGGCACCGAGCGGCCCCGCCGGGAGACGCCCACGCTCCGCAGCAACAATGCAGCGCCCGGGCCCGGCCCTCGCCCCTGCCGCGTCCGCCCGCGGCACACGGTGGGGATGTAGCCCGCGGGCCGCTCCCGACGGTACCCGGCTCCCTCAGCAGCGGTTCGCCCTGCTCGCCCCGAGCCCGAGCTCGTCCGTGCGGTGCCCTGCCGTGCCCTGCCGTGCCTTACCTCCGCCCGCCGGGCGCCAGCTGCGAAAAGAGGGGGCCGGGTGCCCCCGCGGGCGCGGATGGCGAGCGGGGCCGTGCGGGCGCGGCGCTCAGCGGCGGGCAGGCGATGGCAGCCACATGTGCCCAACCCTCACTGCGGCGGCGTTTAAAGACAGACATAAAAGCGGAGGGGGGAAAGGGGAGGGCAGCGCCGGGCCGGGGGAGCCGCACCTCCTGACGCAGGGAGGAGCGCCCACCCACCCGCCTGCAGCAGCATCTCTGCCGGAGGCGGGCGGGGAAGAGGCAGACGCGGCAGCGAGAGGACCAGGAGGGAGCGGGGGAAGGGGCCCCATCCCCGCCGCCGTGCCAAAATCCCCGCGGCCACGCTTAGGTACCGCGGGTGCCTTATTTCTATCCTCATGTCCATCCGCCCCCGCCTCCGCGCCCAGCCCCGTGACGGTGCCCGGTCCCCTGTGCCTCACGGGCTGCGAGCGGCCCGCCCGGGCCTTGCTGTCGGTGGGGTGGCGGCACACGGGCGCGGGGCGGCCTGGAGGGGGAAGTGGCACTTAGGTGGGCGCTTCCTAGGGGAACACGTAGGCTTTCCAAAAGAAGGGGATTAGTGGGAATGAGGGAGTGGGACCCAGGAAGGAAGAGAGTTCGGTCGGAGTCAGGGGAGCGGCCGCAGCAAGTCCACCTGCGCGCTGGAGGCCAGCAGGCGGCTGGGAGCAAGTTTTGGGGCTGAAGGGATACAGTTGCTTCAGTCGCAGGAAGGTGATGTTTCGCTTCAACGCCTCCCCTAAACATTCTGTCATTAAGTGCTCGCTGCCCTTCGGTCAGTTTTTTCTCTACTTGCGTTTCTCTTTGGGGCAGAAGAAGAAAAAGGCGGCTCGATCCTGCGTAGCAAGGAAGAGTTGTAGTAAAGATGAGGAAGTGAGCTGTTCAAAGGCGCGGGAGCCGGGTGGGAGAGGCGCATTGGCTTTGCCAAGGATAGGCACGATGGAATGGAGAATGAACTGGTTTTAATGTTCGCTGTGTGAACAATTATTGCAGCAGCTTCAGTCTTAACATGCATAACCTTACTATACCTCGTGAATCAAGGAGAGATTTTCCTTCAGAGTAGGGAAGATAGTCTGCCTAGATGATTTGCATTTCCTTCGTCTTATTTTCATTTCTGCTTCATTATTAAAAGTAATTCATCACAGACAGCATTGTGCATTTCTTGCTATTGGTCCGAGTTCACTTAACTGATAATTTCCACAATGTATTTCAATTATGTATAAGAAAAGCCAGACAATAGATTTTGTACTCACTGATTGAATATTGTTTGCAACTCAGGAAAAATGAACCTACCTTGAGTAAGTTTCTAACTGTGAATTATGTTTCTTTTATACTAAGTACTAATAAGAGGAAGAATTTATGCTTTCATTAGTCAGATCACGAGTGATACTTTTATTTAGTAAATTAACTATGTTAATGTTATCAGATGATTGCATAGTTAATTGAAATAGGAAGAGGTAATTTCTGGATCCATTTAAATTCTGTGTACTGTTAACGGTAAGCTTAGATCTGAGGTAGGGAGCTACACACACACAGACATAGAGAAAGCCTCATTTGCTGGTCAGACTCTCCGAGTATCTCTGCTTGTGACACAGGAGATTTGAAGATAGAGAAAAAAAATCTAAGTGGACAGCAAGAAATGCCAGCAAGACAAAAATCAGTATCCTAAAAAGCAAAGCCCAAATGCTGATGTACAAAAGCTCTACACCATCAAGCCTTTAGAGAAAAAAAAAATACAGAAGGAGAAAAAAATGACTGGAAGAAAAGCAGTTATGCTAATTTTATTTTTCTGCTAGGTTTTGCTATCTTGTCCCTTATGTAGAGCTTTTAAATATCGTGAGTTGGAAGAGACCCACAAGGATCCTCGAAGTCCAAAGTCCTGACTCTGCAGAGGACAACCCCTCACATACTATGTGTCTGAGAGCATTGTTTGAACACTTCTTGAACTCTGTCAGTTTGGTGCTGTGACCACTTCCCCAGGGAGCCTGTTCCAGTGCCCAGCCACCCTCTGGGTGAAGAACCTTTTCCTAATATCCAATCTAAACCTCCCCTGACACAACTTCAGGCCATTCCTTCAGTCCTGTTGCTGGTCACCACAGAGAAGAGATCAGTGTCTGCCCCTCCTCTTCCCCTCACGAGAAAGTTGCAGACTGCAGTGAGGTCTCTCCTCAGTCTCCTCCAGGCTGAACAGACCGAGTGACCTCAACTGCTCCTCATACAACTTCGCCTCAAGGCCCCTCACCATCCTCATGTCCTTACTCTGGATGCTCTCTAAGAGCTTAATGTCTTTCTTACATTGTGGCACTCAAAACTGCCTCCAGCACTCGAGGTGAGGCTGCCCCAGTGCAGAGCAGTGCAGGACAATCCTCTCCCTTGCCTGGTTGGTGATGCTGTGCCTGATGCCCCCCAGGGTTGGCCCTCCTGGCTGCCAGGGCAATGCTGACTTTTGTTCAACTTGCCCTTAGCCATAACCCCAAGGTCCTTTTGTGTGGTGCTACTTTCCAGTATCTCATTCCCCAGTCTGTCCATACATCCAATCTGACACTTGGGCCTTTTGCATGCAAGTATCATTAATATTCTCAGTGCATATAAATGACACTTTTTCACATTCTGGGTAAATGTGGAATTAGTACTGTATTTTACACCTTTTAAATCTGTCCCTTTTGTTAATATTCTCTCTTTGTCTTAACGTTAGCTCAGCCTTGAATTTTACCTTATGATATTGCACTCCAGAATATTGTGGATTATAAACTGAGTGATATTAGTATTTACCAGGTATACTAGTTCATGTAAGAAACAGCCATTCCTTTTTTCCCCCATATTTTTCAAAGTTTCATGATCTAATAATTCCAAATCACTTATGATCCTTTTCATTATAAAATTTTTGGTTTTATTTTATTAAATGTAGCCTCTGGTTAGGAACTGTAGTAATCTATTCAAGACAACAAAAATATGCTTTGCTTTAATTTGTAGCAGTAGAATTAGTTAAAAAACCAGAGAGTAAAGATGTTTTATATAAGTTGCCTATTATCACCGATTTTATGATCATGAATATGTTGAGGAATTGCAGCTGAACAGAATAGAACCATTGACAAGTCACTGTGACTTATTGCTGCATCATTCTGGCTACTCTTAGTTCTCTAGGAGATGGCATCTCATGAAGATTCTGAAGGAGATTTTGCCTTATTGCTCAAGACACAAATTATCCCTTTGGACATAGCAAGCATAGTAAGCATGGATTTCCTGACTGCAGCGCCTGTTTTTGTGTTCTGGAGACACTGAGGAAGGCACCTTAATTCTTCCTAGGCTGGGACAAATCAAGAGTACATTGCAAGCATGGGGCCAGTACTATTAAAATAGTTCCAGGAGCACTGTCAGTTGAGGATTGGCTAGTTAGGGTTTGAGATATGTGTTCGAAGTTTAATTTTTTCTAAATTAAAAGTTTAGTTGTAATTAATGGAATGGTATAGTGACCATAATTTCTTTAGCAGAATAAATTAAGTACCTTATTTTACTCAGAGAAGAAAGAATTAGGATTCAAAATATTCAGATAGATACAAAGTACCATGTAAAGTATAACTGTAGCCATAAACATATGAATATTGGTTTTGAAAGTAATAAAGAACTTACTGCTTACTAAGGAATGCTTGCATGTGTTATGTTCATCTGTGTAACACCTTATGAGAACCTCAGAAGCTATATTCTCCTCTGAAATCCAGTGCTTACCATAAAGTCATAGCAATAAAATCATACCCAGGGGGAGTTCTTTCTGATCCCCAAAATTCATTAAAGAAAAAGCATCTCAAAACTCTGCATGAGTTAAGAACAATTTCCTCTCATGATGTGTTCTATTTGAGATGATGCATTTTCCAGAAAATTATTGGGGATGCATTTTTTAAATAAATCAATACTTCTGTGATAGAGTGAAACAAATAGGGACTATTATTTCAATCACTACAATTCAGAATACCATGTAAATAACGGAATCTAATATTAAGACAAAAGAAGAGCATTTATTTTCAGAAATCCCCAAAAGACTTTTACAGATTTAATCAATGATAAAATAATTTCTGTGGCAGCAAGGAATAAAAAGGATAGGATGTTCAATTGCAAGACATCCATGGGAGATATTTAAATGTATTTAGGCATGTAAATGGATGTTTCTATAGTGCGTTTGTTTGAGACCATCAAAGGAACCTCTGAAACTGTGCTAAGGCACATGGAAAATAAGGAGATGATTGGTAATGGCCACCATGACTTCACTAAGGGCAAATTGTGCCTGACATCACCCACCTGGAACTAATATTCCTTCTGGAACCATACAAAACATTTTACACTGTCCGGTGTGAATTCTAGTCTCCAAACTGGAGAGACGTAGATTTGGTGATGGAACACTCAGTGGATAAGGAATCGGCTGCCCAGAGTTGCAGTCAACAGCTCAATGTCCAAATGGAGACCAGTGGCGAGCGGGGTTCCCCTCAGGGGCTGGTTTTGGGACTGGTGCTGCTTAACATCTTTGCTGGTGGCATGGACAACAGAATCAAGTGCACCCTCAGCAGGTCTGCAGGTGACAGCAAGTTGTGTGGTGTGATGGACATGCTGGAGGGAAGGGATGCCATCCAGAGGAACCTGGACAATGTGACAAGTGGCCAATGCAAACCTCGTGAAGTTCGACAAGGGCAAGCACAAGGTCTTGCAGCAGGGTCAGGGCAATCCAAAGCACAGGTACAGGCAGGGTGGAAAACGAATCAAGTTGAGCCCCAGAGAAAGGACTTGGGGATATTTGTGGATGAGGAGAGTGACATAAATTGGCACTGTGAGTTTGCAGCCCAGAAGGCCAGCTGCATCCCAGGCTGTATCAAAAGCAGTGTGGCCAGCAGGGTGAAATGGGTGATTCTGAGCCTCTGCT
The DNA here is from genome assembly GCA_013400675.1 of Oxylabes madagascariensis. NCBI lineage: Eukaryota > Metazoa > Chordata > Aves > Passeriformes > Timaliidae > Oxylabes > Oxylabes madagascariensis. The sequence goes on along the minus strand of VYZR01010988.1, from coordinate 22,007 downwards.
CAGTTCTCATGAGACCCCACCTGGAGTGCTGCATCCAGATCTGCAGTCCCCAACATAAGGAAGGCTGTTCTATGCGGCCTTCAGGATGTAGGGAAAATAACAAGTACTCTGTTCCAGAAAGTAGAAGAAAAAAAAAGGTCTCGGCCATGGGTGTCACTGCTATAGCTGTGCTAAAAAATACTTACTTTGAAAATTAAGAAGGCAGCAGTTTACTAAGTTACTTTCTTTACATCAAAAATAGATCTGTATTGCAACACAGCATTCAAAAAAATGAAATGTTTACATAGAAGTCTAATATTTTCAAATTGTCATATACTTAGCTTTAGCACATTTTAAATTAATATAAACCATTAATATACACCATTATATACACACACACATAGGCATCACGTAATAGTTCAACATACAGCTGAGCATAGTGATCTGTTCATAGATGTACTATGTCCTGAATGAGGGTAAAATGATGTCAGGAAGTTTGTTCTTTTTTTTAAAGCTTGCAGAGTAATAATCTAAAAATTATTTTTGCTTGTAGAACAATGTGTCGCATTTTAAATATTATACTGAGGTCTCCATTCAGAATGGCCTTCATGTGAAGTTCCTGCCTAAAAGTTGCATATGATACTCAGAACTGTTCCTTATGTTTGAGCTAGGTAAATTATTTTAAATATAAAGTTTTGCTGTTTTGTGGGGTTTTTTTATCTTTGCATAAGGAGGTGAGCCAGAATGGAATCCTAGTCTCTCAAAATGAGTCCTAAAATTCACGGATCTAAGATAATGTGAGCTGTGTTAATGTGTACATTGCATGAAAAAAAGTGGCTTGAAGAAAAGTTGCAAAATGTCTGACTGTCTTGTCTCATGAGATTTCAGAGCAAGCCAGTTTGCCAGCATATTTTAACATACGTCCTGTGATGACAGGCTTCTGTGCTGAGAAAATCCAAGCATATTTCTTAATCCCAGGACTGGCAAAGGCAAACGTAAGGCTCCACTAATGTATGCAATCCTGTGAGTCATCACTGCCCACAGAAGCTATCATTCTCTACTTGCAGCCTAATAACTGGGTTATTCTATAATAATATGAAATCCATGTTAGATTTTGCCCATGTCTTACACACGCTGTTTCATTTTTAGTTATTGATGGGCAAGGGTGGAAATTACTTTTTTCTCCTGCATGAAGTTTTCTTTAAAATCTGTGTACAAGGGACCGGTGTATTCCATATGGTTCAAGCTGAAGCCCTTACGAATCATCACAACTTGACCCTTGTGTCAAAAGACACAAGCAATTAATGTGAAATAATTTTAATACATTGCAGTCATAAAGCAATGAGGTTATGTACACTTACAGTACATTAATGGAATTAGAATTTAATTGTTGGCCATCAGTTTAGGCCAGGGAGTGAGGATCAGTATGTGTGTTTCATTCATAGGACTAAGAGACTGGAGGGGTCAACTGGCATTAGCAAGTCTAGTTCTATGATATCCTAGTTAACCTGCCTGTATAAACCTGTCGCTATATTTATCATGTTCATTCTTAAAACTAAGGTTTCACCACTGCTTCTTGCTGATTTTTCTCTAGAACTTCTCTCCTGAACTTCATCCTTTCACACCTGGATGGTTTGAAACCTTCTTTGAACAGTCACACAGTATTCATCATTATTTTTTCTTGTGCTAAAAGATTTTTAAACTGCTTTCTGCCTTTCTATCTATGTATCATTATGTATTTTTGGAGGGTAGACCCATTGTTCCCTACCTTTGTTTTAGTAGGGTATAAAACTGAGGGATTTTAGAGCAATTAAAGACAATACAAAACTAACCTCATGAATATTAGTCACGCACATCATGAAAAGATGTTAGCTTGAGTCTTAAAAGGAGCAGGCATGTGATAGTTTACTCCAATATTGTGACAGAGAAGTGTTATTCCTGAGTTAATATATTACATCTGTGTGAAACAACAAGTAGCTCCCATGTAGCACAGTACAGTGCCCATGTAGTACATGTTGTTTCCAGTTAAATACAGGACCAGAACAAAGGTCTGCCTGGACAATATCTGTCTTCAGCAGTGCTATGTACTAGATGTTTACAGAAAAGCACGAGGAACAGTGCAAGTATGACTTCTGATGTTATAGCAGATGTTTAATAAATTTCTGACAACATTTACTATAATTAAAGGAAAATACTAGTTTATTCAATAAAAATATGAAGCTAGTATGCATGAATTATCCTTAACAAATTCATACAGAGCTTACCATTTTTTTTCTCTTTGACTACTTTTTCTTTCAATTTGATTGAAAAATCAGCATATGATTGAAGTCAAATAAGCAGTCTCACTGTTTATCTTAAATATATTTATTTCCAGACATATCTAATATTCTTAATTTATTCATTGTCAAAAATTACTAAGGAAAGTCTTAGAAACGTGTATTAGAATCTGTCATGCGTAGTACTTCTTGGTATTCTGGGGTGAAAATCATTCGGCTTTTTCCTCCCTTAACTGTCTCCAGCTACACTTCCAGAAATGGAAGTTTTATTGTTAAGATTTGCTCAATTTTAATCATTCTCATTAGTGAAGCTGCCTTTGCCACCAAGAGTTACACCACCAATTTTGCTTGAAGACTCTAGCAAGCTCTCTAAATTTTTGCATATTTTACTTAAGGACATCTCTTAAGGACACTCTCTACTTTCTTATTGCGTAAGTCCACAAACGTCTGTAATAAGTTTCCTAACTTCTTACTCTTGGCTCCTCTGAAACCAAAAATGTTAGTTACAAAATTACTTAACCTCTGTGTTTATGTAGACCAAGTTCAAATTTGCAATGGTGCCTTTAGTTTGGACTAGAAAAATTAATAATGCCTTCAAATATCAAACTGGCTTACTCATTAAATTCAGCTATTTTTTTTTTTTTCGTGTGGGGTTTTTTTTGGTTAGGTTTGATTTTAGAGGGTTTGGTCGGTTGGTTGGTTTTGCTATACTAAATGCAAAAATGTATATTGGTGTATCACAATTACTTCACAGACATGAATTGCCTAACACAATATTATCCAGCCCAACATCATTGTTATTTAGATTCTTCTGGGGAGATGTGACAAATTTGTGGATACCTGTTCTGTCCAGCATCTGAAAAGAAGAACCATAGTTTAATCCAGACTCCTAATTTTGTGGCAGCTGAAAAAATTCCATTTCTCAGCCAGGCATTTTACATAGGTAGAGATAAGAGATTCCAAGTCGTTCAATTGGTCTCATTATGACAGAAATATTTTGATATGAGTTTGAGATTCAAACTAACTAGTTGTACACTTTGACTAAATCCATATTATTAGAATGTATGATGAGGAAAGGTTTGAAAATAACAGTGTTTGAAGGACAATTTGCTGCTAGGCTATGTAAAAATGCTAGTTTAAAACTAGCAGGTTGTAGAAAAATTGACTTTGGATTCTAGATATTATTTTGCATCCTATGTATTACATTAATATGAATATTAGAAAAAGACTATTATGATTCAATTTGGGCATAAAACTGTCTCAAATTATATTTTTCTGAATATGCATTTACAAATGCTGGAAATTTTTAACTCTTATTTGCCTGAAAGTAAGCGCTATTTTCTGTACACAGAAATCAACAAAAGCAATATTTACACTGATGATATTGTAGGATGTTTTCTTTACAGAATACTCTCATTTGGTTTCCCCTTACTGCTAACAAATGATGTATCAAGGAATTTATGTTGTTTTGGTGAGAATTTTCTTTGGAATGATACCTAGACCTTGAAGGGTCATTTAAGCAACACAGTTTAAACTTTCAAAATGAGAGACGTTGAGCTATAGACGGCTTGTGAGTCAAAAGCAAACCTTAAATGCAATTTTCAGAGGTGACAGTGAAATTTGTAGGGATGGAGTGCCAGACCAAGGTTTGGAGTCTGTGGAGACCTTGTTAAGTTAGGTTTTTTTCCAGGCTGTTGCTTTAGCTTGGACGCTACTGTGCACCTGAGAGCATTATGGGGTGTACTACTGTGGAATTGAAATCACAAACTAATGAGTAGACTGTTAGCTTAATTCGCTGTACATGTGCTTTTCTTATGATACTATCTGGTTTACACTACTCAGGCCTATGACAGCTGGGATTGATCCTGTTCTTAGTAAAGTCAATGGCAAAATTTCCATGGTAAGCAGTTTCCCAATCCTTGACAATATTAAAATACACATGAACAAAAGCTTTACTTTGCTGCAGGTACGAACTAGCAAGAAATAACTCCCCAGAGTAAGAGAAGTAGGCAGGAATGTGCACCATAGCCATGAGTGCCTCAGGGCCGACAGACACAGAACTTGTAAGTTCTGCTGCTTTGTGCACTAGACTTGCTTTAAACCAAAAGCTCTCAGGAAGTCAGCACACATAACCAACATTTCAAGTGGTAACTGATTGAGAAAGTTTGTCAAGATTCATGTCTGTATAATCATATACTAGATGAAGTATATGATTAAAAAGACAGAAAGCTTCCTCATATTTACACGTTTTATTCACCAAAATAGTATGTTCAAAGTAGTGAAACTCTTGCAAATATGTACAAAGACAATTAATGCTGGATGCATTACATGAAAGCACCAGTTAGAAAGCTGATTTTCCTGGTCTCTTATCTTCAAAATGCAGTGGCCCTATTTAAACACAACAAATGAGGACAAGACCCTGCAAAACAAGCCTTCTCTAGTTCGTAGTGCTGATATCATTGTTTAATCAATGAAAAGGATGGATTTTGTTTTAAAAAGTGAAAATATATAATGGATTTCCTATGGGATCCCAGTGAAAAAGCATGCATGTAATATTATTATTTAACCTGTAAAAGTAAGCTGAATACAAACAATTAAACTTTAGTTCTTAAATATGAGAAATGCTTATTCATATTGGGGGCAGAGAGTTACAATCACGTTTACCCAATAGAATTGATAAATGTTACTAAATTCAACTGAGTATTTTTCCAGTTGTTTTACAGAGGATTATGTGTTTTCAAAAGCTTTTAATAAATCTGCCAAAATCTGGAAAAATCTTAATAGGGGACAGAATGTCTCTAAACAAATTGGTTCATTAATATGCCAGAAGTTGGGAGGATGAGCTTGGGTGCATACTTCAAGGTGGCAACTTAAGCGTTGTGTAATTTTGGCAGTCAGATTTGTATATGCATAAGGACTCTGGTGCTTGCTGTGGAGGATTAGCACAAATCATGGATTTGGGGAAGCAGCAGCACCAAGAGTTCAGCTGAGGATTTAGTGAAAGAGTCAAGAGTAGACTGTGTTGAAGAAGGTGATTCAGTTTAGCAAGTTCTTCAAATATACGTTTACATGTTCCCACTTTTGTGTAAGGTCACTACTCAGAGCCCTTTTTTATTCTCTTCTGTGACAATATTGGGGGACTAGAAAAGCACCAACAAAGTACATACTCATCCTTTATACCAGAAAGGAGGTCCAGAATTTCATTTTCAGCTGCCAGGTTCAAGGTCCTGAGCAAGGCCTGTGGCAGGGTGCACCCACTCTGCAGTGCCATGATATCAAGTACAAGGTTCCCTTTGCGATACCAAAGAAGGTAGCCACCTTCCTCACCTGTTTTCTCCCCACTGACTCACAACATGTCTTTAGTGATCAGTTAAGAGTGGGAAAATGTTCAGGTTTTATTCAATAGAAGTTGTATGCTCGTTTTTTGGAAACAGAGAATTGTTAAAAACAAAAATTTAAAGACAAAGCTTTAAAAATCTTAGACAATTTAAAGCAGTTATTATTTTAGCCTAATTATTTTCTGAACCAGTAGAATATTTATGTATTTGACAATTTAACTTTGTATTTAAAAGAGCAAATTATCTGGTGTAAAGTATCATTAAGCCAGCACTCTTGTTCATGCAGTTCGAATTCGGCTTGGGTTACAGCACATTAGATGCTTGAGGGATTGGCATTCGAAACTAAAGTGGGGTTAGAGGAGGGACTTCAGACATTTCAGCTTTGCATATTTAGAATGTTTATTAAAAAAAGGCAAACAAACAGATATTCTTGGTTTTGCTTTGCAGTGATTTAGCAGATTTTATGTTTGGTTTCTTTAAAATTTTCTTTCTTATATCTGAGCCAAAACACTGAAATCTCTTCTATGTCATGTCCTTTGATGTGAGAAATAGAAGGATTATAAATCACAAAATCCCTGCAAACAGAATTTACTCAGTCCCTTGGAAAAATTGTGTAAATTTGTTTGGATGCACCACTGTGAAACCCAAACTGAAACAGCTTTTGTTGTAGGAAGAAAAAAAGAGAGAGCTCTCAGTACCTCACACCAGCCAAAGGAGGATAGCTATTTTGTGCAGAATGCTTGGTGGGAAAGAGTTAGCCATAGTTTTTACAGAGATTAGCAGGTAAAGGGAAAAGTAGAAGGAAAGCGTTGTTGCTAAATGCTTCTGTATGAAGAAAAAAACTGGTGGCTCATATTCAAGTTAATGGAAAATAAATGTGCTAGTAAACATGTAGTATTTTAATTTAGCAAAAGGACTTTGTTTTACCATGGGGGAAGAAAGAATGTGACTCTACGTTTGTGGTACTTAGACAGACAGTGCTTATATTGCTCATCATCCCACCGTTTGCTTTTTTATTGCAAGTCTAGCAGGAATAAGATCAATCATCCTACAAATGATGGACTGACATGAAAACAGATTCAAAATTTAGCTCTTTTTGACTGACAGGTGTTATCAGATAGTGCTTATAAAATTATATATATTTCTACTGGAGCTGACATATATTCTCTTTCTGTAAGAATGCATACATAAACTGTTCACCCATATACGCACCTGTATATGCATTTTCAGATATATATACATGGATATCTGTGTGTGGGGCTATATAACCTATGGATGAATCATATATTAGAGAGAGAGAATGAGAGGAAGGGGGCAGGGGGGAGGCAGAGAGATGCATATTCATCTGTCAGGTCCACCAACTCCCACAGCTCAGCATTGTTTGCTTGTAAAGACTGGGGCTGACAAGCTGCTGTTTCTAAGCACAGAATGGATTTGCTTGAGGAATTATGTGCTGACACTGACAGTGGTGACACTCACCTGAATGGTAACCAGCCAGGCCTGAAAGTGTGATCAGTGGAGAGAGTCCAAGGGTAGCATCAAATTTGGAACTCTGAACTCTGTGTCTTCTGGATGAACACCTTTCCGTCTTCTGGATGAACACCAACCACAGGGATCCTGTAGAGACTGTGCCTCCAAGAAAGGGCATCAGGATAAAGTAGTGCATGGTAGAAATGCTGTATGCTTTCCATATCTGCGTGAGAGAATTCTTGTGGGAATTACTTAAAAACGGGTCAAAGGAGGGTGATGGTAACACAGCTGTGGAAAATCTACTTAATTGATATTTTTGCTTATTTTATTTGATTGACTTAATTCAGCAGCTAATGCCAGTTTCTAGACCATGTATAGGATGACATTATGTCTGTTGCTTATAATCAAAAGAACGATATCCTGCCAGCTTCCCAGTTGTAAGCCATAAAATTTGTCCTCTGGCTACACAAATCTCAAATGTAAAATGTTGCCCCAACTTGCAAATATGCAGAAATTATTTACTTTTTGCATCTTATTAGACTAAATATAAACTGTACCATTTATTGTTCATTATCCAGTTATTTCTTTTCCTGAGGAGTAGAAGAAAGTCATTCTGAAAACTATTGGGGGTGAAGAGCAGTGCCAAATGAAATCCGAAATAAAATCATCTGAAACAAGCAGCAAAATTGTACATTCCTCCGCCATATTTTGGTATACATATAATAATCCTTTCCCTTAAGATACAACCCTTTTCTCCTGACAATAGGTATTTGCTTCTGGCTATGATTTCTAAAATCATGAGTAAGTAAGTTACTTCAAAGTCTGATTTTTATCAGTCTGAAATGGAGGCATGCTTCTGAATTATAGATATACTTTAAAAATTATTTCTTTTCCCATTGGTGACGTACTCAGATTCCCTAATATATAGACACAGATTGCTTTTTATCTTTTTACCGTTTCTACATACGAGAAAGTATATCCTGTCTTTTGTTTGTTTGTTCTCATACTACACATTCCTTGCTTTATTATCTGAGAAACAAATTTTTGGGGGGATATTTCATTTAGATGATAGCGTAGAGAATATTTCAACTTACCCATAGGACAAAATATACTTTTTGTCACATCTCAAATAAAACAGTGATAACAGCAAAATCAAAATATTACTCAACCCCTTGTTTAAATGACTGAATTGTCCAGTAACCTAAAAGCAGGTTGCATATATGATTTAAAACAGACAGATTTCTGACCACAGAAACCTCTGAACTTGCTTTTATTATAACAATTAATTTCAAAATTAATTCAGCATTCAGGGTGTGTGGAGTAGGAAACATTTTATATGTCGGCTTGAATATACTGTATTTTATTCTTATAGCATTCCATCTTTTTTCTTCTCTCTTAACTTTAAGTTGACCACTGAGCAATCAAATGGAAAAATATACTACAAAGACATGCTGAAAAAACAGGCAACGAGGGACTGTCTTGGGGTTACAACTCTATGGGATGAATAAGGCAATCCACAACAGGTTGGGAAACCTTGGAAGCACAGACTAGTCAAAGCAGTTTGTCCCTCTGATTATTTCACGTATTCTTTACAATAAAACAATTTTTTACTCAGAGCCTTGTTTTATTCTCTTCTGTGAGTGAGAATATTGGGGGAATAGAAAAGCACCAACAAAGTAGATATTCCTCCTTTAGACATAAGAAATCCAGAAAGGAGGTCCAGGGTTTAATTCTCAGCTGCCAGGTTCAAGAACCTGAACAAGGATTCTGGCAGGATACACCCATTCTGCAGTGATAGCAAGAACAAGGTTCCCTTTGTGGTACTGAAGAAGGTAGTCACCTTCCTCACCTGTTTACCCACCCCCCCACTGGCTCATAACACCTCTTTAGTGATCAGTTGAGAGTGGGCAAATTCACAAGTGCTTTGTGGTTTAGTTAGTTGGTGGTTTTTTCTGCTTTAACATCTTGTTAGGAATATTTCATCATGTTCAAAGCTCTGGGCAACATCACATGATAGTCTGCATGTCTTAGCCTGGCTGAAAGAGCTTTTTGTCTACATTTTTTCCCTCCCAGCTAAGGGAAATTGCCCTTGCTCCTCTTTTCCATAACTGAAAGTTTGTTTATGTTTGGCTGGTGCTGTGCATTTTGGTAGCAAGAGTAAACTGGTTTCTTTTACAGCTCCATTAGTAGTGGTACAATACCAGATGGATGTGTGTTCCTCCTGTCTCATCCTCCTCTTTCATTCTTTTTTCTCTGCTTATTACGCAATTTGTTTTTCAAAGACCTATCTTGATGTTCAGCCTCTGATGTTCAAATCAAAATGAGTACTTACAGCACTTTCTGCTAACTGCATGATACTAAGTGTGTATTGAGAAATGATGCAGAAAATATAGAATAAAATTTTGCAAGTTTAGGGGGTTTATAGAGAGGGAGAAGTCTGAGGTCTAGAAATAAAACCAAATCATGTCACGCTGAATTTTGAGCACTGGTTTAACAGTATAGAAATTCTACTTTTTAAATTTCACTTTTAAAAGCATATTAGAATACCAAGGTATTTTAAGGTATAACTGGCTAAATAGTTACTACATAAACACAGGTATAGAGTACTCCTAGAAAACTAGTTTTCCATTAGTAACAGAATTTTGGGATCAAGAAAAATGTTGTTTAGACATCGACTTCAACCTATTTCAAGCACCGAAGGACGAGCAATTATTGCTACTATTTAACAGAGTTTCGTGAATTGTAAAGGTCCTCATGGAGGGAGACGGATATATAATGTCAAAGTACGGCTAAACTCATGACCTAAATGCTTGCCTTTTGCTTGGGCAGAGCATGTGGGGAGTGTGGAGAGGCAGCACGGTGCCGTTCCTGGTGTCTCTGCTCTGCCCCTTGCGCCGTGGCACTCCGCGGCCGCCGGCGTGACCCCAGCCTGCCCGCGGCCACCTGTGGCACGGTACCTGCAGGAAAAGGCAGCAAGGGCAGGAGGAGCATCTGCTGGGACTCACCTGCCTTCAGCAGCCAGCGTGCTGCTGTGGTCTGCTCCTCTGTTTGCACACTCGTTCGTACACACACTCGCACATGCACCCCTTTTCTCACTCAGAGATTTCCCTACCAAGGTGGTGATGGTAAATATGAAAAACAAACCTCAATATACAACCTAAAGCATGCTACTTCTAGCTCATTTACTACACGCCAGTACTCACTCTGAGTAATAATGCTTAGCAGTGAAGAGAAACAATTGAAGTATAACCTCAGAGGATAATTAGAAATAACATAGTTTTTTTCTTTTGCTTTCCTTGACATATTTTCTTTACAAGACTCCATTCAACTTTGAGTTTTGATTTGAGGCTCTGAACCTTGAACAGTGCATTTTTATTTTCCTTATAATGTAACCTTTACCTTAGAGGTAAAAAAAAAAGAAAAAATGAAGTCATGGAGCTATAATCATCAGATCATAGAATGAAAGGATTATAAGTTTTATACGGGCTAAAAAATAAAACCTTTGAATTAATTAGCATTTTATGAATTTCAGGTACACGTGAAATATCAAATCAATAGGGCCTTATTCTATTCTTATTAGGTGTTAGAAGACTATTAAGTGAGGAAATGTAACTCATGTTCAATTTAAGAGCTCTTCAAACTAGGAAGATGTTGGAAAGTGATTAAAGGCTAGGCCCTGAAAGCTTCACCAGCTTTAATAGTTGAAATTAATATAAGCCATAGGTTTGGGGGGGGGCGTTAACCTGAATAAAATTCTACATCAAACAAAACACTCTTTTAAACTGAAATTTCTTGTCTTCAAAGTTACTTTTCTATCTCTGATATGAGCACTATCATTTCTAATCTTCCCTTTCAATACAGGATTACAAAGCCTATACTATTGCTCATTATCCAATCCTGTGTGAGAGATGCAATAGGAACAAGTGAACTAATCAGTCAAAGGTAGATGCATTTGCAGCTCTGAAAGATCACAGAGCATGAAAAATTAGTAATAAAGCACACATTTTCTTGTATATTAAACAGGCAAATCATTCTCATTTATACTATATATTCGTGTCGAGCATTTTAAAGACAATATTGAAATTGTAATCTAATTTTGAATATGAAATATATTAAGCATTTCTACAGTTTTATTTTTTTTCAGTCACAACAATATTAAATTCTTTCATTGTTCCAACAAGCAAAGATGAGTTTCCAACAATCAGAGAGACTTATCTCAACCTAGGTATGAGAATCAGAGCTAAAGGTTTCACTGTCCAAAGCATAATCTGTTCTAAATTTCTGTGCTGATAATGCAAATAAGGAAGTATTTCACTGTACATGGTCAGAAACTCAGACTAATTTTATAGTTTTTCTACTACGGGTATTATAGATGGCTTTGTCATGTAGTTTTTGGAACTTTTAATATCCCGTTAACATCCTATTACTAAAATGAAAAACATGAACGGATATTGATCATGCCAAAAAATAAAAAGCTAAACTAAAAAATAGTCACTTGAAGGAGTGCAGAAATGTCAAAAGCATCATCGATTTCAGAGAATAGCCTGACACATTCCAAAGAATCTATTTTTCTGTTGTGCAGCTAACATCATATCATATATGCCCTAATAACTTATATCATATGCCCTATATACAGCAAGAAAGCCAGAGAAAAATTCTAATTTGAGATCAACTTATTTTAGGAACTCTGCTCTTCAAGGTAAAAGTTGGTAAAAGAAAGGAATGAGCACAATCCAAACACAGACAGTATTACTTCTTCAATGTAATTTTGATTTCATGCTGAAAACCCTAGGTCTGAGACAGAAATTTTGTCAGAAACAGTAACACTAACTTAACTTTGTGCTCTTATGCTCTATTGCTCATGAACTTAGCTTCAGATCCACCATCCAAACTTCTCTTTCAGTGCAGCTTGCTATAGCTTCTTTTGTGAGGGGAAAGTAGAGATTGTGGAACAAGGTAAGTGTTTGGAAAAAATGGCAAGCTCACAGAAACAGAAGAATCCTTCAATATTTCAGTGTTTTATCTGGTCAGCTATAGAGATCTCAGAATCTTGTTGACAGGTTAAAGAGGCCTGTTTCAAGACGCATAAATGACTACAGGCTATTTTTTGAACTGTTAAAACTATTCCACAGTTGAATGCAGATAAATATTAATCTGTAACTTACACATTTTTTCTTCTGTGAAGATCAGCAATCATCCTGGTGCTGACTTTGTTTAAAAGGTAAAGTCATCCTCCTCCTTGTTCGCTCCTCCAATCTCATTTGCCTTCCTTATGTGACTGCCAAAACTTACTCTGACCTGAGCATTACAATGACATTAGACTAAGACACGTTTTGAGTCAGAGTTTAGTATTGTTTTGATCAAACATCAGGATGTGATAAATAAGCACCTTTTAATGCAGATTTCTTCAGTGTAGTCCATGCACCTTGACTTTCTCCTTTTACTAAATCGTGAGGCACTATACACTCTGCTGCGTGTTGTTTGCTTGGTCAGGGGACCCTGGGCAGCTGGGAGGACAGCACCATAGCTCCAAACACCTCCTTGACCTCTTTCAGGATGCTACTGATCAGGTCCATCTGGACCGCAGGAGCGCAGAAGTACTGAATCTTGTGAATCTTGCAAAGTCCAGGGCAATATCCACATCGGCATCTGAAGAAGGCTAACCTGTATTTCCCCTTCTTTGTTCATAGCCATTACTACAAAGGACAGTCAACACAATCCATGCATTTGCTCAGCAGTCCTACTATCCTTTTATCAAAGTGCTTTTCAGTTCACAGCTTCCTCTCCAATTTGCTGCAAAGGAGGCATGTGCATAAAATGGGAATAGAAATTCGGAGACACATGGTGAGGAAAGGACCATGGAAGCAATCTGTTTCTGACTGCTCAAAGTACTGCATTTTGGCTTTGGCCACATTTCTAATTTTATTACTACTGGTTTGAATGGCTAAAAGAGAGCTTTGAATGGGTAAAACACACTCTTCAAACCAATCTTCAAAAGAAAATGTTTGACTCTGTCTAAGCTTCTGGAAAATAGGCAAAAACCCTTCACTCAATTTTTTCTTTGTTATCATTTTCCTATTAATATGTTTTGAGTTAAAAAAAAAA
>VYZR01010981.1:0-10344 GCA_013400675.1 Oxylabes madagascariensis | reverse complement strand
TACCCACAGGTTTCTTTTCTGATGTAGTACCTGAAGCTGAAGTTGGCAACGTCCATCTAGAGAACCAAAATGTCTCCTCTTGTCGCAAGTATACATTAAAAAAAATTGGTATTATTTTTTTGGTTAAGTAACCACCATTCTTTTAAGTATTTTTAAGAAAAAGCAAAATAAATCTATATGTTTTGTTTTCCTTACAGAAATAGAAGTTGGGGAGGAGGTTAAAAACCTTGTCCCAAATTATCATCAGATTGCCCTTTTTATAATGAATTGCTGCTACACACCCAAACTGCCTGTGCAGACCCTGTCCTTCTTGCATCAGAGGGCACACAGTGTCCATATTTACCCACTTTCCAATCAAGTTTGCATATACTCACTGTCTCTGTGCTGCCTATACCACTTCACAATCAAGAGGTCCTCATTTGGTTTAGGCAGGAACATCTTTAGCAATTTCCTATAAGACTCCGCTGTGGTTCTCAGTTGAGATCCTGTCATACTCATCACCTGCTCCTGCTTAGGAGAGGTCTGTGGAACTGCTGCACTACAAAAGCCTGCTTCAAGTTTGGGATATGTCCTTGAGGTCTCCAAAACAGTGAGTTTAAAGTGATTGCTCACAAACTATTCTACAGGGAACTTCTGATGTTAGGGTTATTTCCCTGGCATAAACCACTGTTGCAGTTACAGTGCAGATATTTTGATCCCATATAGACACCACTTCCCTAGATAGGTTGTGACATCAAGTCTTGAAGTCTGACCATCAGAGAAGTGAAGACTGCAGCCTTTTAATTTAGAACTGAGATCTGGTGTTTTTGAGAGAGAGTCACCCAAGGAAACAGAAGACTTTGCTCAATTGTCATACAAGGTGAAAAAAATGAAAGATCAGTGATGGAACCCAAAATACGAGTTTTCTATCTGTGAACTGACAGATGGGACTTTCAGTAAGATAGACAAATTAGCTCTTTTCTTCCTCAGTTTCTGGCCCTCAGTCTTTCACCCCAGTGTGTTCCGGTGTGAATCCAAAATATACTGCTGGGAATAGTTTCTTGAGAGAGATGCTGTGAATGAATAAGTTAATGCTAGGAGTGCCTTTCTGCACACCACTTCCAGTACTGCTCCTACACGCAATGAGCTACAGAGTCCAGTTTGGTGGGCTTGACACAGGTCTCTCATCACTTCAGGTACTATGAACGGGGAAAAAATACATCAAACAGCAACAATGATGAAAACTGAACCTCACTGTCAGACTCAGAGCAGGCAGAAGTTAATGTGCAAATTTCTTATCTGTGCATCAACATGCACAAGGGAAGGCTGACTCAGACTAGTGTCACACAATTCTGAAGTGTCTTTGCTACATTGCAAGCACCAAACTCCTTCTGGGAAGTGTTACTCTGAACCACTGTATGCTGAGACAAGCCTGTGGTGGACTAACCCAACACAAATGTCTTACACCCAGAAAGCAGACAGAACACCTCCTGCCAGTTGCTTCCTTCTATCTGGTGCTAGCTGTCATTTTCTCTGCTTACCTTTGACTGCTAGTGTGAACTTCTGAGAGTTTGCTGAAACACAAGCCCATTGTTTCCTGCAAAATTTCTTTTCCTGACAGAAAGGCAAGCTAAAATTTTCCTTTCGTTATTGTACGGTATGTTCTCATGACTATCTGAATAGTCTGTAACTGATAAAACATTTGTCAGATAGAAATTAGTTCTCTTTCATTTAATGTTTTTTCTTTGGTGGGTTTTATTTGTAAGGGGGGAAAAAAAGTAAATGATAAAGGAAAACCCATCATTGATAAAGGCACACATAGAGAACTATTTATTCTGTCACTATCCTTTTTTATGTGCTTCAAGACTCTAGCAAAATAATCTCGTATTCTACTTTTTGTTGATGAATGAATGGCTTCATTTGCACCAACCCCCTACTTGCATTCCATTCTGAACCCCAGTTTTATTTCCAAGAGTGAGGTAGGCACAGTGATGAGTAAATTATACTGAATCAGAAGTAAATAGCTTTCTTCCCACTCAGACGTGTGGATACGAAAATGTACTTTTAAGGTTTTCACAGAACAGCAGGAATATTTGTTGAGCTATTTTGAACCACTGAATTGCTGCAATTATCTGAAATGGCACAGAAAAGTAGTGCTCCTGCTCCATAGGTTTGGTGGGCTGCCGTGCTCACGGCGTGTAAATAAGCGTTTGTTTCAGCAGCCATGGCACAGCGCTCTCACCATGGGCTGCCAGCAGCTGTGCCTCGTGTGGAGCAACACAAAACACAGAGGGCATTGAGCACCAAGGAGCAGAGACCTCACCACAAACACGAGGCTGGGAGCAGTGAGCTCTGCCAAGAGCCACCACGCTGCTGTTAGGCAGAGGGCAGGTATGCAGCAGCATCCCCAAAGTAGCACAGGGGTGGGTATGCTGTTGTGGGTTGGGCACGGGATGGACACTGAGAAAGGGATTGTCTCTCCAAGCAGCCATGGCATCCTATGCCATTGTCAGCACCAGCACACAGCATTCCTACTGAAAGGTGAATAATGCCAAAACGCCACAGAAACAGTTCTGCTCCCAATGTTATTAAAAAGATGTTGTTCCCAAATTAGACTGATTTAACCCACTACCTCACCTCTGCACTCAAACTCCAGAGCTGCTGGGAGGAGCCAGAGAGCCTGGGGCTTTTGTCTGTAATTGAAGACACTTGAATGTTTGGCTGTAAAATACTCAAAGGAATAGCTGTTACATCAGTGTAGTACAAAGCTGGTTTATTAATTATGGTGGATATAGAACAACTAGAAAGAATATGGAAAGAACAGTTCTTTCTTAAAACTATATATCTATATGAACACTTTAACATTTGGCTTTGCACCATTAAAAACCAAAAAATGTGCCAAAAAAAAAAAAGTTCTCCCAAATTTGGTTTTCAAAGTATAGGAACATCAACCATATTTAATCCAGTTACGTAATTTGTCATTCTTGATTTTCAGCTTAATGAACTGTTCATGTTAATTCAACATCATTTTGTTTGTACCAGCAGTTCCAATTTTCCTCCAGTTTTTCTCATTCACTCTCTAACTACACAGTTTAGACAGGTTTGCATAATGGAAGAGAGGAGAGATCATTAAATCATGTATGATAAAAAAAACAATGCAAACAGGTTTCTAAAGTGGATAGCAGAAATTCCTTCTTGGGAATATTGAAAATTGAATTAGTTGCCTTGAATAGTATTTCCCTGAAGAAATCCTCAATTTTACAAGAGAAGCATTTTGTCCTCTCTCAAACACTGCTAAAAATTTCTGCTCTGTTCTATTTTCAGCATGAGCAGTATCTGTTCGTGCCCAGACGGAAAATATCCCTGTGCCAGCACCTCACCCTGTGGTGACAGTGGCATGGGGAGGAGCATGAATGCCCAGCCAGACGGATTCTGTGGTCTGGCAGGGGCTCTCCCACTTCAGCCTCAGACCCTGGCAGCCCATCCAGCCCATCTCAGGGCATCTGCCACTCAATCTTTGAGAATAATGCAAAGATTAATCTCCATCATCTGGTCCTATTCTTCCTTCAGCAGAATTTTTGGCTGTTCCAGAAGCACCAAAATGCTTGCTATAAAAAAACAGTATCCTGGGATCACACAAATGCTTCATGGCTTTTAAATTCATTTTCTCAGTCCTTTTGCAGGTTAGATTGTGGATATGAGTCCTTCAGGTAGATTTCTTTCCAACAGATCACTTCACTAAGAAATCCAGTGAACTATTATAGGTGACATAAGTGACACAAGAAACCAACTAGATTTTTGACAACCAAGAACCTAATTCTTATCGGCATGGCAAGGCAATTGGCTTCCCACTAGGCAACAGCATTTAAATCTATAGTCCTATTTCTCAATTGTATGCTTGGGGTGACAGTTTCTGCTTCAGGATGAAGATGAGAGAAGAGGCTGTTACATTTCTGAAATCATAATTATTTTAGCACCAAAATCTGAACTTTATTCTAGTCGTAATATTGTAATAGTGTAAAGGTGAAAGTGGTAATCAGGCCCCTGGAACTTTGAACACATCAGCAAATCATTCACAAATTACGTCTCAAAATAAATATTTAAGATAGGTGAAAGTAAATAGCTCTTTTACCCTCTGAAACTTCAGATTTTCAGTATGTGCCTTTTCCTGTTTTGATGTACAGATGGCTTTCCAATTCTATTACATTGATACAGACACAAAGTGACAAAAACTCCTGACCATCACTCACTCAAGTGATCTTGCAAAGAACAGCATTAAACACTCATGAAAATTTATGTTTCTCTGTTTCTTTTTCTGCAGCATTTACCATTCATAGGAATAATTGGGCATTGAAACCCAAAGGAGTAGTCTACCTGGAAGACTCATCCTCTGATTAATAATTCTGTTTTGGAAGATGAATGTTTTTTATTTTAAAACAAGTTTAGAAAAAAGTGGCTTCTTTTTCTAGGAAAAGCTGTGGCAAACAACAACAACAAAAATGTTCACGGCTCTGAATTCTTTTTGTATTTCCAGACAAATTATATATTTAATAAAATGTTGCTGACTTGTTTTAAATACCAGATCTGCTAAAATGTTAGTGATAATCAAGCCAAGCCATTCTATGATTCTAAGATAACAAAAGACAGAAAAAATATAACCAACTTCCTTGTCCTTGAGTCAATGGAAAAGCCAGAAATAGAACTGAGCAGGGCCCAGCCTATGAGTGGCATCTCAAATACCAGAATGAAAAATGGTTGGAATGATTGGCATCAAAATCCAGCCCCCAGTGGGTAGTTCCCACACAATGGCATCCCCCGGCAAGCAGGAAATATCTCCATTATCTAAGATCCTGTTGCATGGCAACAGCTGGTGAGTGTTGACTTGTTAGCAGTACCCACTGTACACCAGAGTGACATTGCCAACATAATAAATGTTCATTTGAGGCAGCAGAAGTCCAAGATTACTTTTAATCTACAAATTAGACATAGATTTTGACAATTTAGCAAATAGATCTCAAATAATACGGAGCAAGGCTCAGCTATTAATCCCAGAAGCACTTTAATCCATGAGAAAACAGGCAATAAAAGTGGAAAATGTTTCAGGGTGGATAAATTACAAGATATTTTGTCATTATCAAGATGCAGATCGTGAGTCATGCTATAAAGGCATTTTTTGAGCCTTATAAACAAGAAAATTTTTTTGAATGCTAAAATCTAGATTTTGATCTGGGGTAGCAACATCAGATATAGGTGCACCCCAGGTGATGCAGCAGAGGTTAGTTACACATGCGTCAATTCACTGAGTTGACAATAGGAACTTTTGAGTTCACTGAGAGCTCTAAAACTCTATGTAGATGTGAGTGCATGAGCTGAAAACATGTTTCAAGCTAAATTCTTAGGTCAACTAAGTCCTTAATATCTTAGACAAAGAAAAAATTGTAAGACTTAAATACTTATTGTAAATATGTTTGTCTTTCTGACCTGTACATATATCTGTGCACTCTCAGCAATCTAAAAATCTTATTCCATGAAAGTGGTTATGTAAAAATAGCAGCTCTGCCAATGCACTTCCCACCTGTACTTCATCACTCTGCATTACAAACACAAGAAATATATTTTCAAGGAAAGCTAAAATCTGTCAAGAAGTGTGGACTATCATCCTCTGTTTCACATATTATATTACAATGCATAAGAGATATTTGTGTATATAGTTGTACTTGCAAAGTACTGACTTTTATTACTAAGGTAGAAAAAACATCAGTTTGGATTTCAGATCCTTGATTTTCAGCAATAACAGATAGGGAATAAAATTCTTTCTACCCACAGTTAGGCAAATTTACTGTGAAATTAATAAAATAATCTGCAAAGCAGCTTTTCAGTTTCATGTAGCATTATAAACCTGCATTTAAAAACAGTTAGACTTCAAAGATCATACTTCATCTCTAAGGGAGTGTTTGGTATCCTAGTACCCAGATGAATGAAGGGATATTAAAGAGGTGTTTATAATTTGATTCAAAGATCTTCTTTGTGGTTCAGTATAGATGAGTGGAAGCAAAAGGACAGAAAATGAAGGAGTTTATTTAAATAATATTCAAATATCATTTTTGCTTTGCTTTCCTATGTGTTTCTGCAAGTTTCTGAGTGAAAGGAGGAAAAGAACATGAATTCCTGTTTTTGGTGTACAGCTGTGTGTGATGTTCAGCTGAAGGATATCTACGGAGGCCCGTCCTAAAGCTGAGGGGAGGAGGCCTCTGTCTGGGACCTGGTTCACCACAGCCACTCCAGGCTTCACCATGGTCAGTCCTGCCATCAGATCAGCCCAAGGAGAGGTCTAGGAGCTTTCCCCAGGGTGCTGACAGGCATTGCTGAATGTGTGCAGGCACCCTTTGCCCCTCACACCAGAACCAGAGGGTGTGAGGAGCAGAGGGTGCCTGCACACATCCCTGGGGAGGGCGCTCCAATTACCCCCACAGAGAGTACAAACACACAGCCCCGTGTCAGGATGCCACCTGGGGCTTGGCTTGGTAAAACAGCACAGACAGATGTACCTCCTGCAGTCCACTTACCTAAACTGTTTAATTTGAAATGAATTTTCTCATCTGAGAGGAGGAGACCTCAGGCCCAAAGGGCTTAAGAACCTGCAGGGACTTAACAGCTCTCCAAAACAACTGAATAGTCTAAATTGAGGCTTTCCCCAGTGGGAATTGTTCTCTTTTGACACAAAATATGTAAATATTAATTGGACTTGAGGTCAACTCTGTTTTTTAATTTTCTTTATGAATCTCCTAGTCAATGAGCTCCACAATGCTTCCCTCTCCCCAATGAATTTTTAATTGTTCTGCAGGAAATAGAAGAGCTTCATTACCTTTCTTATTCTTAATATTAAAATAAATTCATTAACAGGAAGAATTGGAGAGGGATTCATTATTCCTCAAAGGGAAAATGTGAAATGAGTAGAATATAAAACATATCAGATATTAATCATGAGCATTTACACCAATTTTCAACTAAAAGGTGTCTATTGATTTCATGACAGTACCTCTGAGTTCAGACTTTTAGGAATGAGACCAGAATTGGCACTTTAGGAGACAGTACCAGAATTTGGATTGAACCATGAGGTTCACTAGAATTTTACTTCTTCAAGGGTTTTCTTTATTTTTCTCTCCTAAGTGACATGAATTGTCAGCACAAGAAAGGTTTAAGAGACCAAAAAAGGACAAATCTAGGTAAATCAATATCAAAATTATACTAATAAGAAAAGGCTACTGGTTACATCTTGATGGAAAACTGCCATGGCCTGGCAAAGACTTTGTAACTTTTTCTTGTCTTTGCCTCTCTCACTCTAAGCCACATCACTACATACCTGCTGTTGCCAACTCGTAGATCACTGAAAACTCCAAAATGAAATCTGTTCCCACAGATCCTGTTTGAAACTGGCTATTAAAAATGTGACAATCTACTATTTTTGTAGGCTTAAGCAGAAACCCACAGCAGAGATGTCTGTGGTTATTACTCAGCTCACAGAGATAGGCATGTAAAGGTAGTTTACAAAGGACTGAGTCCTTTTCTCCATTTTTGAAATATTACAAAATATCACAACTGGGTTTTAACATTTTCTTGTTGATGACTAATTAACATAGATAATAGATAATTCTAATGGTAATCAATAATGACTCTGTATTACATTTTCTCTTTAAACCTCCTTTGTATGCGTATGTTCACACCAATGTCTCCCTCAAAATTTTCTGCAAGGATCCCATCAGCTAAAAGCTTTAAGTCACCTGGGTCATGTTCCATGTGAACATAGAGTTTAGCTCTCACAAGCCCAAATCTCAAATTACTTGGATCTGACTCAACTTTTTAAGATCACGGTCACTCTCCTTTCTTTGTCTGATCAGGTACGTTTCATCAATGAGAATTCTTGAAAACAACACAGCTGAATAAAGTGGAAAATAATAACTTTGAAGAAAAGGAACACTACAGGAATATATAAGAGCCTAATGATTCAACTAGGTCATACTATTGTTCAAGTCCCCCACCTCTAAAAGCTTGTCAATGCATCCTCTCTCTGTTAAAATGCAACCAAGAGTGTCGCAAGTAAACATGAGAACCTGAGGAAGCTGGGAGCCTGATTTTCTTGAAGCATGAATTGAAAAATAGGTATATATGTTCACTGTTACAGCAGACACTATGTTTTCTACTTTGGGCTAATCAATTGCATTTTTGTGTATGTTTATCTTCTTTGTAAAAACAAAATTCCACAATCTTAATAAAGATCTTAATAACTATGTGTTATATTTATATTGCAAATGGAATAATTCATCTGCTTTAAATGAATGCAGAATTTAGTATAGAATATGCCACTCCTTCCTAGAAGCAAAAAGAAATACTCAGTGACAATGTTTATGGTCCACTGTACATCATAGAGAGGCAGCAGGAAAACTCTTGTCACTAGAATACTTGTTACACAGACACATTAGAAGTTATTTAAAGGGAAGAGAAGATCCATCACTAGCACTCAAGACGATAGCTCTGAAACAACTCTAACAAAATATCAATTGTACAAAAAGTAGGGAAGAAAAATCAAATTATTTAATAAAATAAGGAAAAAACAGTCATGCAGATAGCTTCTGGAGACATATATTCGAGAGAGTAAGTAAAATTTTGCTGAATACACCAGGAAAGAAGTTTATCTAGTACACTGATAGAAAAAACCCACAAAACTATAAAATAATATGTCTTTGTGAGCCAGAAACGATCCTGTAAGAAATGTTTCAGACCCTTTTTCTCTTGGACCTTATCACGGCATCTGTCCAATACTGCAGGGATTGTTGTTCTTCCCATCTACAACCTGCTCATTAGTGTCTGGAAAGGATTGAGCCTAAAGCTAATAGTGACCTTCAAATAAGTCACTTGACAGCAGGAGTGTCAAGCACTCGAGCATGGATGCAATACAAAAGGCCTACGGTGATTAGAGAAGTCAAGAAACACCTTAAAGTTCAAGCTGGAAGATATCCCTTAGGGATATAATGGATCCAATGAGAAGCAGTGGATGGACTTTTGGGCTCTTTCTTCTCTGAGTTTCTCATTATCTGTGAAATACTGGATGAAAAACTGATGGAGCATTTTAGCAGGAATGAGCTGAAGTAAATCCTACTATGCATGAATAACAATTTTTAGTAGGGGTTGAAAATGTGTTTTTAGCAAAGCAATCCACAAAGCCATAGCATGATGCTAAAATGCTAATTAAATTGACTTTTTTTCTTATAACCTTGGCAATGCCAGAGCAACTTGGGTCCTCATAGGCTATGGCTCTCCATATCTCTTGAACTGAAACATGGGTTTCAGTTTGCCATATTCTTTCAAGTTCTCGGCATCATTAAAACTGAATACGAGGTTTTAAAATATCAGGGTCTTCCTTATGTCTTGACTTCATCATCTTGCAGTAATGAACCCTCCAGAAAATAAGGTATAATTTAATTACAAAGTCTGTATATTAATGTTTATATGCATTATATGTTTATAATTACACTCTTTGTGAATATTTGAATTCCTCAAGCACAAATGTAAATGTATATGAGGAAATGGCATTGACAGAAGAGCTGAGCCTCACTAACCAGTCTTCTAACAGATTTATTTCTTGCATCTGTGCAAGAAAATGAAGTTATGAGACTCAAAACAGTCCAACTACAAGAAAAAGCGATAAAAACATTGTGCTGATTGATGATTCCCAAGATGTAATAATTTCACTGTTAGTCCTCTTAAATCTACACTGCATCACTACATCTGGGAAATAGATTCTTTTATCTTTACAGGGAATCCCTCATAGCAACAGCATCAGATTCTCAGCTAAGAGGAAGGAAGGAAGGAAGGAAGGAAGGAAACATATTTAAAAGAAAAGCATTTGTATGTCAAGGGACTACACTGAGATTGATTGCCTAAAAGATAAAGCAACGTGTTTTACTTGAAAAGCTGAAAGAAACTTGGGCAATATTTGTTGACTTTGATGGTGCTCAAATTTAGTTTTCTCCACTCAAGAAAACACAGCAGCAAGGTTAGCAGCAAAGTTCAGTGTTCCCACAAAGGCCCACAAACCTTGCTGGTTGTTTGTCCAGGGAAGCTGAGCCAGCAGCTGTGGGCAAGGACAAGGCAATGAGGCAACAAGGCAAGTCTGCTACCAGTCAAGGGGATTCCAATGATTCAAATGCTTCCAAAATGTTAGTTTAAGAGCAGCTGGGATCAAGGTTGTGAGCACTCACATCTACATTATAACTTAGGGCTGGGCTGGAGATTCTAGCCTGTGGATGCCTCAGCACAGCACTGAGCAGCCTGTCTAGAGCCATGTCTTGATTAGAAAAGACAGGG
>VYZR01010876.1:6529-19766 GCA_013400675.1 Oxylabes madagascariensis | reverse complement strand
GACAGGGACTACCCTGTCAATTGCTGCTTCATGTGGTCAATTGAAATTGTGCAAATAGATGTTGCCATTCTGATCAGATCACTTACACCTTTGTATTTCATGCTCTAAGCACAAGGGACTACTGAATTTTCTGGTGGGGGGAAAACTTCTGGATTTTTAGTTTACTTTGGTCATGTTCTAGGTTGACCTCTATCTAGTGCAAAATTGCGCTACATTATAGCCATTGGCTAGCAGCTCTTGTATTTGTAGAAAATAAATGTTTACAAGAAGAAAGAGATTATTTCATTTTCAAGACAGAGAGCTCCTGCAAAGGAATTTGTTAATACATCTGCAAAGCCAAGGAGGAATATTTCACAGCAGCACTGATGGAAAAGCTCTGACTGAGGATTTACAAACCATGTGTGAAACTATTTCAGACAGTTCTTAATCACTAGCTTAAAAATCAGCAGGCTCTCTGAATGTCACTGGTATCAAGGTGAATGTCACATACTGCAAAGGATTTTTTTTTTAATTGGCAATGCTTGAAATGGGTTGGAGAGATTTTTTTTAGGCTATCAGAAAGGTGCAGAAAATACAGAACTGATAGAATGTCATGCTGCACTCACTGCAGAGGTACCCTGTCACTAAACATTTATCAAAACCCTAGAAATTTTGCAGAAAGTTTTCCTTTGACTGAGAAAAGGGGGAATATAAATGTCTTTTTGGATCATCCTTGGACTACGTGTCGTGCCTTCACTGCCATCCACATGGAAGAGCAGTAAGAGCTGAAGGGAGAGGGGGAAACTGCTGCTGCCTTGCCTTTTTTCTTCTTCCTCCTTACAAAAAATAACTAAATACAGAAACCCCATCATCTTCGATGGTGTCCCTGTTACTACAATGCATGATGTGAAAATGTCACCTCAAACACCAAAATGGGCACGATGCTTACTCTGGTTTCAGAGGAGACCAGAACAGTCTTCAGAAGGAATAACTAGTTGTGCACACAATCATCTGCAACACGCAGAGCATTAGGATATAATTTATGTTTATTAGACTTTGTAGGGTGCAATAAATCTCTGTTTTCATTTGTGTAGTGCGTTATTACAGGAGTGATTTAACTGAGGAGATTCTTGCTGGTGGCCTACAGGAGCGAAAGGTTAATGGCATAATGAATTCCTATAAAACAAATAGTAGACTTTGGCCATCCTTCAGCCAGTGGGTGGTAAATTAGCAGGTAATAAAGTGTGTTTGCAATCTGCATTCACAGGCCAATAAATAATATGCAGGGGTTGGTTTTACCTGCTTTAGTTGACATTGCGTTACTGGGACTATATAGCTTCAGAGCACCTAAGAAAGGTACAGAGAGCAAGAGGGAGCTGATTTTGCAGTATCCTGACTTTTAGCACTGATATATATCAGATATTACCAGAGAGGCATATCTAGAATATTATAGCAACGCTCATAAATTCCACATTGCGCTGTAATAAAGTATGGCTTCTGGATGTGGCAAATACACATTCCTGTGGCCCCCTCAGCTTGTGACATTTACTCTGCTATCCTATTAACTGGTGGCATTTCATTCTGGTAATGGAATAGCTGAGGGAAATAAAATCTCAATATGCAGGACCACTCTGAAGGCCAAAAAAAACCCCCATCCTAAAATAATGTGCTAGCTCTCACTATGCAAACTAAACATATTATCAATATATTTCTATTAATTACCATTCAGTCAGCAAGGCTTACACAATGTGTTGGTGCTCTCCTGCTACAAGAAATACTGCTACATTGCAATGTATTTAAATCAAAGTAGTATTAAGACTGGAGAGGGTTTTTTTTAGCTGGGATTGTAGTCTTTGCCCTAACTGGTCTTAACTTTCCCTTTTCTTGCCAGTATTAGAGGAAAAGAGATCTCCAGTCAATTCCTTGCTGTTGTTACCAATGGTTCTGTACTACACGAGATGCAAGACCTGTATGAGGGGTATTGCAGTAAGTCCCAAAGCTGAAAGTAAATTCAGCAGCTTTGTTAAAGTTTGGTTTTGTTCTGTGTTTCCCAAGGAAAGTATTTTCTGACAGGTAGCCAGAGGTTTGGGATAATACTCGAAATCCTTTTGCTCTGAAAAGGAAAAAATAAGCCAAGTGTCTGGGGTATTAGGATGTTGATCTCTGCTGCCTGAACAGATCATATGGGGATTTTTGAAAACCTCATTCCAAGCCCTGTATACCTGCAATGCTATCAGCCCCAGCAACTTGCCCACACTGCAAAATGAAACTGCTGAATTAAGCCAAGTGACACCAACCAAACAAGATCCAAGGTCTCCTCAGGGCCCCACTGGTCCCAAAACATAATTACTGTTCGCATTTGATATTTTTTCCTGAAAACTACCTATTGTGTGGGACCTGCACATCCGTGCACATGGAAGTGGCAGAGGCTGCAGGGACACACAGGGAGAGCCCGCACCACTGCCAGCAATGGGACATCCCAAATTGCTCCCCGGAGTTTTCAGCAGAGACTGACACCAGGCACGAGTTAACAGTACACTATAGTAATTGCAAAGCCTCCTCTTAAGCCTATATATATATTTATACCTAATTTTACTAATTTTAGTATCTAACTTTATTACTGTCAGGGCAGTTACTTCTGTGTTATATAACTTCATATCCCTAAAGTTTCCTCTCTCCTGCTGTGAGAGGAAAAATTCATATTTAAGATCTTTGCATCATCCCAAATGACATTCTCATTTGGGAGCCGATTAAAAGAAACAAAACACCAAACAAAACAGGTCAAAAAACTGTATCAGTCAGAGCCAAAGTATTTCTATATTTCAGAAAACTTTGTAGAGTACAACTTGAAAAAAAATAAATTATGGTCATCCTATTTACTTTGGTACTTGAGTGGGGGTATGCAAAATGACCTTTCTTGAAGTGACAAAGCATCATGAAAACAAATGATGCCACCACAGTGATATTAATGTCATTAAATTGCTGTTTTGGTGAGAATAAGAACTGCCCTGTGTGACCACTATAGACAGATCAAGGAATATCCTGAGTCAGTCTACACCTTGTTTGCTTTCTTTTGGTTTTAGTTTGCTGTTCCTGCCACTCCAGCCTCAGTGTTAACGTTCAGCTTATTCTTACAGCAGTTCAAAAGCCAAAATGGCTTTATCCAGAATATGCAATACCTCTAGGATGATTTTGCTTTTTGTAAAGCAATATTTACCCGATGAAGTTTAGAGGAATTCTTGTCTTGCACTCACTGGCCTTATTGTTGAATGGGTGCCTCATTGCTTACACACCGACAGCAGTGCAGACCCTGGAATCAATAGTGGCTTTTTATTCCTCGAGTATTTATCACTTTTAAATAGACAACATATGACTCGGAATGCGAGTTCAGTGCTTTTATCAGCTGATAAAAGGGGGAATTCAGGAGCCCTGCTGGATCACAGGTGTGGCAACCAGCTCCACAAAATGCTTAACTTCTGTTCTGCCTCAGAAACACACAATTGTTGAGACTGGTGTAAGAAACAAACAGGTAATTACGGACTGTGATATTGTTTTAATTTTGAACATTGCCTTTTCTACCAGAGCCACAAACAAACTCAGGCATGCATATATCTGCTCCTATTTTGAAATCGATGTAACAACCCTTGAATTTAGCTTGCATTTTTTTACCACCTGTGTGAGACAGCTTCTAACTTTTTTTAGGTAACTTACTGTGGAGAATATGCTACAAAATATTAAACAGAGCATACTGCTTATGGTATCACACAAATATTAAGATCATAATTCTGTGAGTCTGTTGGTTACAGTTCTCAGACCCTGCTGCATAACTGCACCATTCAGGTTGAAATAATTTTCTCAAGGGCAATATAGCTACAGCTCATTTTGAAACCAGGACTGACATCTTAAAATCTATCACCAAGCCGTTCAAACCGGAGCTGGGAGCTGAGGAGAGGGAGCCATTCCGAGGCTGCTGGCTGGAAACCCTGCCCTCAGACACGGGCACTTGGTGGTTGGACAAGGTTCCCCGAGTGCTCCCCTCCCTCAGCCCCATCTGCTGTGGTGGCACGGTGCCTGCTCGCCGAGGATGGAGCCAGTTTGCTCAGTGCCAAGCAAAATGAGTTTAGATGGGCAGTTTGTGAGCTGTGGCTCTTCTATAGAAAGTCCCTCCTCTTAAGGGCACTGGCACGCTGGTGCCAAATGCCACTTTGGACTTGATGGCATCTGCTGGTGCCCACATGCCAAGAGCACAGTACCTAAATGGAGATGGTAACAAAGATGGGAATCTGCGCTTATGGTTGCCAGAAGGCTGCCTGTGCTCAAACAGAAAGGCATCAGGACAACACAGGGTATCAAACTTGATGCTAAACTCAATCACAGCCTCAGAACAGCCTGTGAAAGGATAAATCACAACTGGGGATGAGATCAGGAAACAAGAAACCCGTGACGGTGAAAAGGTCCAAAACATGGTTTCGCATCTACCGAAAGGACAATAAAGCACCCAAAACTTCATTACCCTTGTGTACATGCTCTCCAGTACATTTACAGTGGAAGAATTACAAGTGTTCTGTTAAAACCCATGCAAATGCAAAGGCACAAATTAAAACAAACACCAACCAACCCAGGTCTCACTAGAAATTCCTTGGCCTGTCTTCCATTTGCCCGCATAGATGTTTATGCTCTACTTATCCTCTTAATGGCCCAACATGTTAAATAGGTGTCTATTCCAGACCTCATAAGCAGAAACAGATCACTTTGGTTTCCTTCTAAGGCAGAAGATTACAAACACTTGGAGACTCTCCTCAAAAGACAATAAGGGGTAACTGATAGCTTTTTCCTGCAGCTTCCTCCTTGCCTGACCTCCCTTACCAGTAAGCTTCAGGCGTTCATTTTTTTTTCCCCTCAGAGGCTACAAATCATAATAAGTTATAATTAAATGTTATTTCTTTGTATGGCTTCTACATCAAAAAGAAATTTCTGTTGTATTAGGAACTGTACACACACAGACCCTGCAAAACAGTTTCTCTCACAAAAAGCAAACAGTCCTGTCTAGACAAAGGTGTCCCAGGTGCTGCTGATCAGCCCCTTACTCCTCCCTCCTAAGATGGGAAAGACTAAATGAAAAAAAGGTGTTGCCTGTAGCTTGCCACTTACTGAAGAAGTTGTGAATCCAGGGAATTCTCCTGCTTGTGTAAAGAGCAATGCACCAAACTTTAATTATTACACTCTGGACCAGCTAATCTCTTTCTAGTGCTTTGACCAGAATAAACAACAAACGCTCCCCAGTTCTTTCTCCCTCTCGCTCCCTTTTTGTCAATCTGTCCATATCATATGACCCAGACAACAAGGATAGCCATGTTGAGCCATGGCAAAGGCTCACCCAGTCCCTGTCTGTCTGCTCTGGCAATGGCCCACAGGGTCTGGTTGAGTAAACACAGATCAAGGTGTTTCCTGCAGGGATTATAAATCTAGAACTTTCATCACAGAGCCCCATCACAGCAGTAGCCCAGGGACCCAAGAGGTGCCCCACTCAACTCCCTGCACATCCCACTCACAGCCAGACCAGGTTTTCTTTTAGCAGTCTCAGACATCCCAATCTTTAAAATAATTAAAGCTTGGTGCAATAACTAAATAACAAAATAACAGCCTGAGCTAGTGCCTCTGAGGAGGACCCAGAACAACGCGCCCACTGGGCTTTTATTCCCTCACGGTCCAGGAAGGCACAAGTCTTGCTCTTCCCCCCAAGCCCCCAGTTCCTGCTGCGTCCCTCACCTGGCTGGGCCACAGGTGTTTCTTTGGTGGGCACAGGGTGAGAAGTTCTCAGACTCTTGCCTCAGGGTCCCACACAGAGCTTGACGTGCAGCTCCACCCCAAGCTCCCTGCACCCAGTGTACTCCCCAACAACATTCAGAGCTTCAGCTCTTATGCTTCTTTCTGTTGTTGTTTGGCTTTTCACTCTAATTTGTCTTTAGCTAAGGCTTTCACAAGTGATTTTTCTCAGTGACATTTTTTTTTAATAGAAGGAGTGCATCATTTTGTTAACACCTTGTATTTTCAAAAAGAAATCTTAATGAAATCTCTTCTTCTGCTCTAGCTGTCTGTAATATATTTAAAGTGCTTGCACCTTGTCTGAACTGAAGTGTTATCCCATTCATAGCTCAGGCAGCGAGAACACACAGAGCCAGCCAAAGCACATTCCTCACCACTTTCTCACCTAAGCTGTCTATGAAACCAGCACCTCCAGCAAGAGGAATCCATCTCGTGATGTCAATGCCAGGAGTATCCCGGGCTGAACTCAGCCTCCCTGGCCGGATGGAGGGGGGTCCCTGGTGGGGCTTGTCACGGCCATTTGTGTGCACTAGTGCCCCTCCTGCTCTGCTGCCACTGACCTGCACTAGTCGTGCACTCAGCTGAAATGTTTGTACCACTCACCCAGATGTCTGTAGCTTCACTGTCCTTGGCAAGAATTGTCCCAGGTGTTTTTCTTGCGCTGCAAATTATTCAGTATATAAACACCTTTTGCATATCTAAGTCATTCCTCTGGTTCCCCATACAGCTCTCTTTTCATTCTGTAATTGGGTGATTTTTTACCCTCCCAACCTCAGATACCCCATCCTATCTCCAAAACAGCTTTGGTCAAGCCAGTTTTAGACCTCACTTCCACAACCACATCTCACCTGAGTGAACTGCTATTCAATCCAATGGGAATAATAAACAAGGCCTGAGTAGTTTTACCAGGAACTGGATCAAACATATGATCTTATAACTGCTGAAACTCCCATTGCAACCAGCAAATGTGTCACCTCATGGCAGCCCAGCCATATTTAAGAAACACTTAAATATCAATACTAATTACTTCTAAGCAAGGTGTAGCAGTCCTATTGCTTTCAGAATGACTTTAGCACATACTGAAATTTAAGGACAAGATGAAATATTTTCCTGAGGCAGCAATACATATTTTAACTGCCTTTAATTGCAAGAATTGGCAAATATGTCTTTCACACTCCACTATCTGTCACGTATGTTGGATTGCCAATAGCTACTAGCATTTTTCCACTTTCAGTAGGCTGCCATTTCAGCAGCACAGACCGTGCTGTTGTTTTTATTCTCCAAAACAGCCTGACTTTATGATTCTGTTCATTTCACACCTGGCAACACAGAAAATGCAGAGGTAATAGAGGGGAAATCCTTTAGCAATCAGGAAAATGACTAGAACTGCGGTGGAGATGTGTGTTATTTTCTCAAGCAGCAATAAAACGCGTGTGAATTTTCAAGGGAGCTACAAGTCATTGTTTGCTACAGTGACATGCCAGCAAATGCTCATGTTATCCTTTAATAATATGGAAGATAGCACTCATCATAGCCCTCCCAGAGCAAAATACCAGGGAGGCAGGTGTTGCAATACAAAGTAGCTCAATGTGAAATATGTGTAACACACTGTTGATGCTAGAAACGGATTTTCTGCAGCCAAATATAAACACAAAAGCTCACAAACATACACGGGCACGCAAATGCGTGTTCCTCTATTGCTTAGAACAGTGAAAAAGCATGGAATGTTCTTTTACTTGAACCATGATGGAAAGCTTAGGTTCTGAAAAATAAGTCCAATTTCCTGTCTGTGGTTTCATGATGTTTTCTTGGTCACAGTGTCTTCTAGCTTAGTCTTCCCTAGTGATGGCAGGTTTCTTGCTGGGACTTGGAAGATAACCTGCATGATTTCCAATAGGTACTGATAGGAAAGAGCCTACTAAAAATTCAACATCTAAACTAGCAAAAAATTTTCATTGTCTCAATCCAAACAGTGGTTTATGTAGCCATTTTAAATAATGAATCCAGACACAATCCATCATCCCTATGTGTGGATGGCAGAGATGAGGAACCAGAGCTTGGGTCAAGTTCAAGTTCTCCGAGTTCAATTTCTTCAAGATATCCAGAAAACGTATCTAAAAAATGCAGTGGGAGAGAGGCCAGGTCTAGCTAAATTCAGGAGTCCTTGTCTTAATCAGCTAGGTAAAGAAAAGAAGGAAAAAATTCCCCAAGACAGAAGATATGGAATAAAAGAACAGAACCTCAACAGGGATTAGATCCAAGTCCCATGAAGGACAAAACCAAGGAAACTTCTTCACAACTATTTCACATACTCCCCATTTACCTCAAATTCATTTTCTGAACACTTTCCAAATAAATTCCTCTGCATGTTTCACCACAAAAATATGTTTTAAAAAATCCCTAGTGGTTTTATCTAATTTGTAGACGTTGTCATTTTAGTTACGCAAGCTAACTTTCTCTCTCATTTAATGCTCCAATAAATATTGAGACCGCAATGAACTAGTTCTTCCAGCCCAGTATATGCTGAAAAACTGTTTCACAGTACAGAAAGTGTTCCTGTAAAACATATAAAGGGATTCAAATGTAGATTAATTGCTTAGTAAAGCATAAAATAATGAGCAAAAAAGATTAATAAAATTAAGCAGTAAACTGATTACACTTACATGAATATTTAATTTCTTTAACACACATTTATTATATAAATTTGATAACATTAAATAAATGCATTCCTAAAAGCTCCAAAATGGTCACACAATCGACATATGAAGGAACGTAAAACTTCTGTAAGAAAAACTTATTATTTTAGTGGTATTTTTTAAGGAATCATTATTCCGTTGTCTCTAGTAAAGATTTTTGCTTTAATAACATACCCTTCCAACAATATAATGTGCAAAAAAAAGCATGTACTCTAATGACTTTATGCCTTATTTTTTCAGTGAAGGGCAAAGCCCGTAGGGGCCTTAGGGAAGGCAGGCAACAAATGTCATCTTTCTTTTCATATAATTGTATACCCGTGTGCTTTATGTAATCAAAATGAATACTTCAATTTGTTACATATTTTGCTGGAGGAACAGAAGGCATATGGAAAAAAAAAGCCCCAAGGGCAAATGATCTCACTCACCTGGAAAACAATGTGTGTGTTAATAGAGTAATTTGTTAATTAAAGATTCTAAGATGTCCACCAAAGCCATTTATTTCTGAATTACCGCTTCCTAGAGTTAAACAAGATCCCCGGTAAAACGTAATTAGGAGCTCCATTTTTCCCGCGTCTCCGCCGTGGCTGAGCGCAATCAATCTGACAAGCGTCCCGAGAGTTACCGCGGCGGCAGATGGTCCGCGCGCCAGCCCGGAGAGCGCCGTGCACCGCCAACAGCAAAGGATAAAACAATTTCACGCCTGTCGCTGGAGCTCCAAGACACAGCGCTCTATTGAATTAGCTTCAAGTTAAGCTTCTTACTGGAAGTGGAACACAAAACAGGGATGACTGCAGAAGACAAATAAATACTCAATTATAAGACTTCAAGCGCAGTCAACATTTATTTTTTCAGGGTTGCTGGAAACATAAGTAGTGGTCCTTCAGCTCACTGTGGCAAATATGAGAACTTGGCCATAAAGACACCTGGGAATACTTTCTACTTCAACTATGTAGCAACTCCTTAAAAAACTCAACTAGGTTTTTGTTGTGGTGGTTTTTTTTGTTTTGTTTCGTTTTTCGGGGTTTTTTTTTTCCCTTTAAAGAAAACAAAAAAGAATTACTGTGTTCCAAGTTGAGAACCCAAGCAACTCCAGTTTTGTTTTAAAAAGAAACAAACACAAGTGACTACCTTGCACTTACTGCAGCAACATCAAACACAAGGTAAATAACCCAGAGGTGTGTGTTATTCAGGAAAGCCCTGATTCCAAGGCTTTCCAGGGGGCTTTTTAGGTTCCTATGGCAGGAAGAGGGAAGAATTGTTCCGGTTGGAATCACAGGGCTTGGCTTTCATTCCTGCTGCTGCTGTTGGCTGTGCTCCCAGATTTTTCCCCATGTGTGGTACTGGGTTCTCCATCCATCCTTCCTGAGGCAAGAAACCAAAAAAAGGATGAAAGAAACTTTTATTGAGGAATGGCATTGGAACTAGGGGTTATTTTTAAAAGTGCATTTCCAGGTGAGAAATGTCGTAGGAAGATAGAGCTAATAGCTCAATGAGACAGTAGGGAACTGCAAGGTACAGTTGCTTCTATTCTTAATGGAGGAATTTGGCCAAAGCCGTGGGCAGATCATATTTGAATTATAAGTAATCACAGCAGAGTTTCCTCTTGGCAAGTTGATAAGAAACGCTTAAGATTCCAAAAGCTCCATTGTCTGGTTCCCCAGAAAAAACTAGGAAATTCTGTACCAAAGACAACTCACAGTTTATATTGTAATGAGTCTTGGGGATTTCTCAAACAAAAGCATCAATGCAGAGCTATTCTTATTTATGGCTCATCTTAGGTATAAGCATGACTTATCACATGTGCACCCTCTCGCAGCAGGGGCTGGTCTGTGGTTCTTCACCAAACTGTTTACAAAGGATTGATCCTTTAAGTAAGCCTATAAATTTACTGTCATAAAATTTAACAGTTGATATTAAGAACAAGATGTTCTCTTTGCATTAATATGAGATTTCGCACATATAAAGTTGTATTTATAAAAGCATACCTGTCTTTAGTGATTAAATCATAAAAATACTCATTTCTAGACATAAAAACCTTAAACCTGACATTGTAAATGTTTGAATCAAATGCATGCTTTGCACCAGTCAGAGAATGTACTATGAATGTGGATACTACCAAACACTAATCCACTGCAAAGTCATTTTGCTGTAGTAAGCACTTAAAAGCAGAGTAATTAAAGCTGACATGACAATAACACAGCAGGAAGGTTGGTACACTAAACCCAGCATGGAAGACAAGATAGCCCATGAAGACATATTGTAAATAATGGTATTCTAAATGCCAGATAAGCAGTGCTTCTGGAAAAAGTGACAAAAGGCTCAGCATTGCAGTGGCAAAATGCTTAATATGGGGAATCAAAAGTTTGTATCTTGGCTATTACCAGTAAAGAGGTTTTACCCTTCTGTGTTTGCCATGTGTCTTGAGAGCTCAGTGATTCTGGTATTTGCCCTCTCTTTCTGTACTTACATTTGCTTTTGGTACTTGTCTTGATTTCAGCCATTGGGAACTTTCAATCTTGTTCACTTTGCAGCTCTGAGAAGTGTGTTTCTTTACAGACAAGAGGTTTCTTTTCCCTAAGCTTCCTGGGTGCTTTGTCATACCTTTCTTGACTTTAAAGAAAAAACTCAGTACTCTGTGAACACAACCAGCCTCATTTTTCTACTCCAGCAGCCAGATGTGGAAGTGTGCCTGGAGTCCCCCAAACCCACCACCTCCCTCTGTATCAAAACTGACTGATGTATTTTCCATCCTTCCCTGCATCTTGCCTGAGCAGCCTCTCCAATGTCCATTTTGCTTCAGGCTCTGGCTGAACACAAACCCTTCACCGGTCCATCTCACAATCTCTTTCAACTTGGACAATTTTTTCTTAAGTCTGCAATGGCCAGACAGAACGCATTTCGAGCATAACTGACACATCAAAATAACATGCTGAAAGTTTCCAGGTTTCTTTCCATAAGGCAGATCAACATGCAAGGAGGAAATACTTTATTTTAATACCTTTCCCTGAATCATAAAACCATGGAGGTTGGAAAGGACCTCTAAGGTGATCATCCCAGCCCTGCCATGCTCACCACAAAACCATGTCCCCAAGTGCCAAAGCCACACCCTGTTTTTGGACACCTGCTCTTTTCCCTGATAAAGAACTGTGGGGCCTGTTGCTGCAGGGGTCTGCAGAGAATCCCACTGCAAACTGCCCGCTCAGCAATCTCTGCCTTAGACATTTGTGCTGCACAGAAATATTTGCAAGTTCAGGCAAAAGTCTAAGCATGTTAGTTTTGCACTAAAATGAAAAGCCTGAATAGAATTACCCCTTCTAGAAAACTGATGCATACACAAACTAAAATGAAAAAAAAAAAAAGAATAATGCATTACTGGGCTAAGATGATTTTGTTAATTCCAATTTCTTTGCCTAAGCTGTTCATCAGTGGGAAATGTAACTAACATTAAACACATTTTCTTTTGTTTCTACATAGAAATATTTTTGAAGAGAAATCTGACTGAAAGCCATGGAGCCTGCTCCTCAAACTTAATCTGTGAGCAGTGTTTCGGAATATTTTTTAAGGCTACAAACAAACCGTGTTCTTATGGTTGCTGGCAGAGCAGCCAGTAAATCAATGCCTGGCAAATCAATATGATGATCTAATGGGACCATGAGAACAACTTGAAACTTGAGATGTTGAACCAAAGTGAGAACAGTTCTGCCGCTGTAACTGAACTGCATCTTAAATTACTTGGATGAATAAAAGTGTTTTGAAAACCTTTGACCCATCCAATTTGATAGAATACAATTTAACTGTAAAATAATCAATAAAACTAATAATTCCCCAAATATCTAAAAGTGAAAAGGTTTCACTTGATGTAGTGAATAAAAATGCAGCATAATTGTGTTTTTTTAAAAATAAATCAACGCTTGATGAAATCCAGAGAGATTAGAAAATGTCAGTTGTCAAAAATGAATTTAAACTATTAAAAGCAAAGCATAAACAAAAATATGTTCTACCCCAACAGCGCACCCAGGGAAAACAGGATTAAGTTACTGGTAACTACACAAAGAATGAAAATTCTCACATTTTATGCCTTGCCATGTGTCTTTAGACACAGCCACCTGTCCTCCTGCCTCAGAATTTCACAAGTCTTTTTTGTACCAGTGATAAAAAGTGAAGGAAAATACTTACAGAGTTGGTTAAAACCTTTCTTAACTTGGAAAATAATCTGGGATTTCAATGCTATTGACCAAGCCTGGATTTTAATTATGATTTTTTTGTGAGCTGGCAGTCACAGGGCTTAATGGAGATGCTGATTTTTCCCTGCTCCACACACTAGATTTAGCTGTCCCTTGTGATCCCACTTCTGTTTGGGTTGATTTTTAGCAGTGTGCCTTTAATGAAATCACCAGGATCAGTTGTCTTCCACACAACTTGGCAGGTCAGCCATGGCTCTCTTCACCTGAATCCTGAAAACCTCTAAGGATGGATATTTTACCACTACTCTGAGTAATTTTTCTCATTACCACATGAATGAAAAAAACCCACACACCCACCCCCTTACCAAAAAAACCCTAAGGCAAACCAAAACCAAAACCCCCACACAATTCTGTGTAGAGCTTTAAGCTTCAACAGAAATTTTCATTTAAATTCTATCAATATATTTTTATCACTAAGATTAAAATTAATAGCAAATGTACTAAATAAAATATATATTTTAAATGACATAACATTTCAAAAATGGATTTAAT
>VYZR01010874.1:0-12776 GCA_013400675.1 Oxylabes madagascariensis | reverse complement strand
AAAAAAAAAAAAAGAATATTCAATTTAAAACTGATGATGTAGGTCTGCAGGGATCAAAATGGAGGCATAAAACCCATCAGACTGATTGAATTATTGCAGCAGCTCAGTTCATAAGTGGGAAGCAGAAAGTTACAATTCAATGAGGCAGCACAGAGCAAAACCAGTCCAAAATTCTCCAAAGGCCAGTACAAAGGGTTGGACAGAAGCAGACAGTGCTTAGTATATGCTGAGGTATCCCACATATTTTGTTATTTTGTTATGATCCTGATCTTACTCCAGACTTCAAAGTTTGGAGGAACAGGGCTCTAATCCTCCCACGCTAATGCCTTCTGCTCCCTACAGTCATATGTACTCACATATGCAACATCACTAGCAGGTTTGAATGTTCCTCTAATGGCCCCTATTTTCTTCGGCATTCTGGGAATTCACAGCTCTAGGCAGTAAGGCTGAACTGGCATGAAGTTCTTTTGGATTAAGTGAGTTAAAAAACTCAGAATTTACGGCCTGTCAAGATTGAGGGACTTGACTCCTGTGTTGGCTCTTTACCATAAAAAAAAGGGAAAAACAAATCAATTCAATAGATGGTTTCTATGGATAAATCCATGAAAAAGAAGTCAGTGTTTTTACAACTGTGTTCTCCTCTTTTATTGCCACTGGACAAATTCTAAACTCTTTATGTGACTACATTAAGCACCAGCTCAGTTGAGCTGCTTCCCTCTCCTACACACAAATACAGCACAGCTGAATTTTACAGGGAATCCTTTCAGCCCTCTGGGAACACAAAAAACGCAGCCAAAGATGTAGAAGGCTGCCAAAGAGTTTATGATTATTAGTCCTGTAAGCTCCCAAGCACAGTTTGTATCGTAAAAACTTCTCTAATCTGAGAGTCCTACACATGAGAAGTGCAGAATGCAGAACAAACCATCCTGAACCAACCAGAAGAGGGACAAACTGCACACTGCTCCCCAGGCTGGCTGGTGGGATGTGGGAATTGGAGACACCAGTCCAGAGGGAGGGGTGTAACTGGTTTCCCAAAGCCTGAGTATTGGGAGTGCCCAGGGATCAGCTACATGGGCACCATCACCTCCTCTCTGGGTGCATTTCTAGGGGAAGTGTTGGCACAGAGGTGTCAAAGCCCAGCAGAAGGTGTAGGGCTGGGAGCCTCGAGCAACAAGCTGACCAAGCAAAGGGCCTTGAGTCTAGAATAAGGTGAAGCTTGTGACCTTGTTGCCACAATTTTCCCTGGATTGACGTAAGCAGCCTCTGGAAGAGGGGGATGGTTTGTGGGCAATAAACTCTCTCTGAGTGAGGCTCAGGGAGCTGGGGCTGTGACTCAGGTCTCATCCTGTCTGCCCAGTATCACCTGTGGCACCTTGTATCAAACCACCCCAAATAAATCTGGCCCAAGCACACACACACACACGCGCCTTTTGAGAGGTCAAGGATGCACATAGGTAATCAGGCGATGAACTGGAACTACTGTTTTTATGGCATCCGTGCCAGTTAGCACTCCCAAATTTAGGCTGCTGTTTAGGCTGTGCACATACCGCACATGCAGGCAGCTGGAATCCAACCAGCAGTGATTAGATTAGTTCACAACTGGTTTGTTTTCTTCCCTAAGCAGCAGTTGTTATATTGCAGCCTTATTTTGAAGTCAGTGTTTTGAATCTCCATGAAAACTCTATGACAAGACAACCACCCATATGACTGAGAAGCCTTACAAAAGAAGGGAATCTTTATTCAGTCTTTGCCAGCTTTTTCTGAGTTGATGCAAGTTCAAAACCCATTTCCTTAACAACAGAGAGCCTCAAATCCACATTGCAGTGAATGTGGGTAGAAAACCACTGGAAAATGGGCGTTCTAAGTATGTTGAGAGAAAAAAACATATTAATAGTAAGAATTTTCAACGTTTTATCACCTATCACCGCTTCTACACCTCTTTTATTGCATTGCCTTCCCATACCACACCCACAGCCTGCTATGACTACTGTCTTTAAAGGATTCAGTTACCACCATGTGCCTGTATTAGTCATCTGCAATGAAAACAAAGATAACAATCCATAATCCTCAAATGTTCATTGAATCAATGGTGAGCTCACATCTAATCTCCTGACTTCATGGATCATCCCTTCAGCTCCTTTGAGACAAAGGGCCTTCAAAAATGCAGCATTAATGCCAGCAAGGCCCTGCCACTGGACACGCCGAGCAATTAAAGTAGATACTTAATAAACAGTAAATATTGCGTCAGCAGCAGCTGAATACAAAGAAGCACAAGCACCATAAACCAAAAGATCAATAATGCATAAAGCTTTGTCCCGTAGCTTGTTTATTTCCAGGCAAGAAGGAAAAAGCTGATCTCAGCTTATCACTGATGTTTTTCACACACCAGTGTTTTTTTCCAGACACACCTCTACTGAAGTCTTTCATTCTGTCTCTCCTCAGACAAAATCAATCACCTTGCCCACATGCAAATGACTGTGTAAGGGATTGCTGCTGTGGCATTAGACCGATAGTTATTCCTCATCTTTGCTTTCAGCTGATCAAAGTTGTCTATGGTTTCTGTACTCCACCCAAATCCAGGGGATATCCTCAGTTTCCTGAGTCAGAGCAAAATCCCGTGTGCTTCTGCTGATCCAGAGCCACTTTTGCACAAGCACATGGAGCTCCCATGCAGCATAAACTTAGAGCAAGCACAAGCCAAATTTCAGCCTTAATAAATTCAGCAGCAATGTAGGAAAACCTGCCTCAGTGCAGAGAATCCATCCTGAGGCAGAGAGAATGAGGGAAATGACACAGGAAGAAAGGCAGAAAGAACGAGTGTGAATGTATTGCATTTGAGGAAACAGCATCCAAAGAGCCACTTTTATTTTAGAAGATCTCCTCTAAATTATTAATTAAGATCTCTGTTGCTGTCCTTGTAGTGTTGTAGGACTTTGGGCACTGGAACATTTGGACCAGGAGCAGATCCTCTGATGCATTTCGTAGACTGACAGGAGATAGGAAAATGTGGCTGAAGAAATGGGAGCTGGTCACGATGACCAGAAAAGTTCACTGCTCTCTTATCTCCCCTAACACAGCCGAGTTCTCACGTCTGCTGTTCTGCCAGGCCATTGCTCAAGGTGAGTGTGTGATAGCCCTTAATCAATCAACACCAGAGCACTGGCTGCACACAGGCTGTCTGGCACAGGGTGACACTGCACAGGGTGAGTGTGTGGCACCAGCAGCAGCCTAATGCTCTCTTCACCCTGCATGGCATAACATGAGGTTGGATGAGGAGAGATCTTCCCCAGAAAAAGCAAATGCTGCCAAAATGCTTCACCTCTTTTATCTTTCCATTAGCTTTTACAGCAGAACATTATGGAGCAGTCCCAGTTTCACTTCATCAGTGAAAGAAAATGAAGTCACAATAATTTCCTTCTGGTCAGAGTGTACTCTGGGAAAAAGACTTTGGAAATTGTGCTCCTTGGAGCATGTATGTGGAGGTGGTTTGTCATACATATATAGTGAAGGGGCTTTTAAACAAGTGAAGATCTGATCTACTGTGTTCAGGGTGTCACTAAAATCTGTACAATATGTGTATGAATGGAGACCACCACAGTAACACAAACAAAGTAAAAACTTTGTCAGTTCTCTGTTCTGTAGAGATAAACCATCAAAGACACAACTCAGCAGACAGTGACCATGCTACATGTTCATCATTTCCATGAGCTCTTTATGGATAGATTGCCAGTCCCCCCAGAGCTGCTTATAAATAAATGCCTATCAGAAATATTGACCTTATTTCCCTGACTGCACAAACAGCACCTCAGCTGCAAACAGACAGATATGACAAACCACTTTTGCAAAGCAAACAAGGGCGAGGGGAGCACATGGACTTACCTGGGTAACGAGAAGTGGATTTTCTTTCAAGATGGGATCCTTCAGCAAAATTTCAGTGAAAGTTTCTGTGCCCTCACCTCCTAAGCCATCAGCAAAGGCTGTCATGGCAGGTAAGACAGCATCAGGCAGGTCCAGCCACTTCACAAAGCCCTTGATGAATTCTGTCCTGAAGGAGCTGTAAGGCAACAGAACCAGTTAAGGCTTCACACATGGGTATTTCAAGGCTCCACAACTGGGTATTTTTGGAGCTTTGAGCAGTCCTTGGTTTCAAATATTGATTCAGACAAAAATCAAAGCATCAGGAGTCAGCAGAAGGTGAATTGCTAAACAAACTGGCTAAATAAACAAGGAAACAATCTGAGTGGGGCTAGACCCGG
Organism: Oxylabes madagascariensis; assembly: GCA_013400675.1. Lineage (NCBI taxonomy): Eukaryota > Metazoa > Chordata > Aves > Passeriformes > Timaliidae > Oxylabes > Oxylabes madagascariensis. The sequence continues at coordinate 8,520 of VYZR01010874.1, read as the reverse complement.
CTTCAGAACATGCTTTGATGTCTGCAGTGTTAATGGATGTCTTTTGTGCTGAACTTTAAAAGTCTTACAGGTGCAAGAGAGAAAGGACCTCCCACTCCTCCAGCTTCAGAAGACCCCACACAGTCTCAGATAGCAGCTCTGGCTGAGCCACCACCCAAAACCCACCTGCCCTGCCCAGCCCTCGCCCCACGTGTACCTTTGCTCGTTTTCAGGGAACAGCCAGGCAAGGGATATCCCACAAAGTGCCGCATACGCGAATCTCTCGGGCTCACCCAGCTGCCGGCCCAGGAGCACGCACGGCTCCCTCTCCCCACCGTGCTCAGCCTCTTCTTGCTGTTTCAAACCCCGGCCTTTCCACTTCTCCTCCGCAGCCATTTTTACCTGCAAGTTCAAGGAGGAAAAAGCTGCAGAAAAAAAAACCAACAAAAAAAACAACAGCAAACAGTTAGAAACCAGGAAGTGATGAGACAAATTTGCCTTTGTTTTTACTGTCACACTTGCTACTGGAATTAAGTCAAGTCTGACCAGGTCCAGCTCATCTATTACCCCCAACACACTGCAGTGACCAAGGAAGACACAGAAAGAGGACACAGATGAACAGTTCACCAATTCTCAAGTGTTTTGCACAAAATTAGCTGATAATAAATATTTCAACCAGCAAAAGGACAAGTTCCCTTTGGGATGCAAAAGGACTGGGCTCCATTCAGCCCTATCAGTTCTACATTTACTGTAAAAATAACATGAAAACAAAAGCTCTGCACCAGATACAGGGACCAGTACAGCTGCCTGGGAAATAATTTTCTTCTCTTATCCTCAGCCCGAATTGCCCATTTGTTTTGCTGACAGCATTAGGAAAGTTTTGTCCAGCTGCAGCCTCTGAGGACTTTGATATGTCCCATGGTCGTTGCTGTGCTTGCGTGTAATATTCCTCCTCTATACAACCTGCCACTGCTCTTTCCCTAAAAAAAAGATCCCTGCACCACACGAGCCTCGAGCTGGGCCAAGATATTATTTTTTAGAGTGTAGCTGTGCACACTTCCAAGTGAAGGGCTTCCAGCTGCTCCCCTGATGGTGCCAGCAGCAAACTGGGACCTCAGGCAGAGGTGACAACAGCTCATTTCAAATTCAACCTGGGTAACAACCTGCTCCAGGGCTCACTGCCATCACCTGGAATTTCTACTGATTTCCTTAAGATCCAGTCAGTTTCTAAGAGGCCCAAATCACCCATTTCATTTTATAGTTCAAATTAAAATGTTTCCTTTCTTCCACACCCTGGTTAAATAGGAATTAGGAGCCCAAGACACTACAAGTGATTCCTAGGGGATGCAGACACCATTTATGGATCGTTTTAGAGCCCTAAAAGAAAGAACTGCAACAGAAGCTGCTCTTTTAAAAGAAATTTTGTTATCTGCATGACACCTGTCATGGTCCTTTAGGAAAGGTGTCTGTCCCGCTTTCCCACTCAGAAACCCTAAACATCCAAACTTCCAGACCAATTTTCCCAGGAATAATCTAACGCTGAACTTTCAATAATTTTACAGTTATTTGCCATGTCTGCTCACCTCTGGACACTTTATGGGAGACAGCACTGAAAATAAATCCCCCCTCCCTGATAGATGTATTGATTTCTTAACTTGGGCTCATATGAAAAGTGAAGCAGCTAAAAAAGAGCCATGAGCAATACAACTGTTTAACCTAATTTCCTAATAACATGAAATATGGAGCAATAATGGAACAACACCACCGTGGCTTCTGGCATGCAACAAATAATTCAGAGTGCTGAGCAGCTAAAATATCCAGAGAAAGTTTCTGGAAGACTCTGAAGATGCTCAGATCCATATAGTTCCCTCTACACAGGTATCTTTTTCCTTATAAACACAGAGGAAAAACTGGGCTTGGGATTTTCAGACATACAGCGTAAAAAAAGGGCAATGTGTGATTTACTAAATAAAATTCGGGCCAAGAAGTTTTGCCACAAATCCAAATGAGAGAAGTGAGAGTTAGAAACATATTCCAAAAGTTATTTATTCCAAAAGTTTTAAAGTCTCATGGCACTGGAATTCCCATCCCTGCATTGAACAATGCAGTTCAGCAATCAACAGTATTGCCATAATCTGAACTGTCACTTGAAAGAGAATTTTTTATCACTTCCAGCTCTCATTTTTCACACAAAGCCCTTTGTTTTCTTGAGAGATGGCGTATTTTATACAGCAGCTCATACAATCCTGTTTGGAAAGCAGAAAGATAATTCCCTTGGGAATCTAAAGCTGTGCGATACATATGTTCCCTGCAGCTGAAAGAGCAAATAGAGACAGGGTGGCATTGTGTTTGTCCTGAACTGTGACAAAAGCCACCAAACCGTCATCTCCACACCTCCCCAAAGTTAATGAGGCATCTCATTAACTTCAGAGAAGCCGTTGTAGGTAATTACTCAGACGGGGCTGGCCAAAGAGTTCCGTGTAAGGCACAGTGGGGACAGCGCAGCCCAGCTGTGGTTACACATTGCACACAACGCTATGGCTGGGGAAACATTTGGGCAAAAGAGATTTTTTGGGGACCTGCGCATGGCTCCAGAGGTGCTGGGAGCACCATGGCCTCTGCTTTTAATCCGTAGACATGAGGTATGAACACGAGTGCCGTTAATTCGGTTCTGTCTCAATGCAAGAACACATAAATGCGATATGGATAGGCCACAGGGATCAGAAACGGAGGGGACAGTGACATGGAGAAGCTCAAAGCTTAAGTAGTTGGAACAGTGAGCGTGTTTAATTGAGTTAATCCTAAGGTTTGCACAGCAGCGGCTGAGAAGCGATGTCCTCAGGGAAGCGAGCAAAGCTGCGGAGAGGGAGCAGCGCACCGAGAAGCGTGAAGGCACCACCTCAGCTGGGGAAGCTGTGAGGGCGGACACCGCCACAGCTGCCCGTGCTCACTTTTGCCACAGGTCCTTCACGTCTGAAGTCTCTGCTGATCCAGCCCAGGCATTTATTTACGGAAAGCGGCGCTTCGGGCCCCGCTGAGGGGAGAGAAGCAGCGGCCGGAGCGAGGGAGCGGCCTGAGGGGAGCGGCTCCCTGCCCGCTCGCCCCTCAGCCCGCGGCGCTGCCCCCGCCCAGCCGCTCTCACACCCCCCGGCCCGGCCCGGCCCGACCTGCTGCCCGCCCGGCCGAGCACCGAGCACTGGGAACCGGGAACCGAGCACCGGGAACCGAGCACGGGGAAGCGGGAACCGAGCACCAACTACCGCCGCCGGCGCCCGCCCCTTCCTGCCCGGCCCGGCCCGCCCGCCGGCGCTGCGCCATCGGCGCAGCCAAGCGCAGAGGGAGGAGAGAAGCTGTGCTGAGGGGATGGAGGGCACGGAGGGGATCACAGAATATTCTGAATTGGAAGGGAGGCACAAGAATCGTGAAGACCAACTCCTTAAGCGAATGGCCCGTAGAAGGGATCAAACCCACGATCTTGGTATTGTCAGCCCCGTGCTCCAACCAACCGAGCTGATCCCGGGATCATCTGAGGGGATGGTGAGGGATGAGGGGATGGCAGGGGATGAGGTGATGCTGCCTAGCCCCATTACTCATTATAATCCCCTCTCTCTAATGTATTACAGTGTATTACCCAGTCACTATCCGAAATCAAGAGCTAGCCGGGTAAGGTAAGCAGGGCATGGGACTTCAGAGCTGAAACTTTCTTAAGAAAATGACCGGCATGAATTAAACTTGAGTACAAACAAATCCTTTACACTTTGGAGTAGGGATATAATCCCATTAGCCTTTTCTCTATAAACTTAATTGCCGCTTCAAAGTCTTGCGTGGTTATTGAGGCTTATTTTGTCAGATGGGAATCTCTTCAAAAGATAGCAGGTTCCAGAGCCTGATGACTGCCACCTGCATCTGTGAACTCTGAATCACCTGGCTGTTAGTGGCTCTCAGGCTGAAAAACATTTCAGTGGAACTGCTGAAGGAAAACTTGTAAGATGCTGCTCCATTACTCTATAGATCCATGGGGATTTTTCAGAGGGCCAGGCTCTCCCTGGAAATTACACTTCTGTATGCTACCCTTTCCTGTTGACTTTTTTTTTTTGGCTCTGTAGAAAATAGCGTAATAAAACAATTCTTTTGGAAAGACAGGGTGAAGCATAATAAAAGATTTTACTGATCATGTTGATTCTGTTTTCATTTCTTCATACCCATGTGCTGAAAATACACATGGGCTGGCAGGATCCCTTGTGAGTGATCTGTTCAGGCCAATATTAATACATTTGTTAGAGACCTTTCCATTACCAGTCACTCACTGGTGTTGGTGAAGGGAACTTGACAAGAATATTGTCTGTGAACTGAAAGACTTGCCCAGTGTTTCTGAAATTATTTTCAGTGCAGCTAAATATCCGGTCCAGTCTTTATATTTGGAATAATATAGTATTTGGGTTTAAAACTACCTGCCTTTTTCCCATCTGGAAAGCTGTTTTTTCTGGTAGCAAATGTCATATATATTCTGCAGCCAGCCTGTTGCTGTCCAAAGAGATGAGAAAACCCAAAGGATTGAGTTCCCCTGAAAGCTCCCATTCCTGGCCGAAAACAAACCTGTGTTTTCCAAGACTTTAGGAGCACAAGAGCTCCTACCCTCTTAGTCTAATCTGCTTTATCTACTTTGAGACACTCTGTATGTTTATATTCTGAGCAACTGCAGGGCATGAGTTTACATTCTTATCAAACACAAATATTTACCTGATCCAAGGTCTCCTGAGATCCTTGACACTCTTAAACATGCAGTTTAACTAGAGAAATCTATTTTTTTCCCTCAGTTTAATTTTAGTTGAGTTTCAGGGTATTTTCTTAGCAACTAAGTATTTTTTAAAATGAAGGAACACTCCAACACATTACTGCTTTGCTTTACTCACCAACTCAGCTCTGCAGACTCCTTAATGAGCTTTCTCAGCTGCAATTCCTGTCAATAAGGAAACTAGGAATTGTTTTGACATTAATTGTCCGTGAGGAATTGAAACAAAGAAGTCAATGAGCAATTAATATTATTTTAAATTTAATGGAGACATTCCATTTAAAAATATCACACATGGTTTGGTGCAGCAGTCAATGGATTTTTGTTTACCTCTGTGAACATCTCCGAGGGCAATGTAGAGGGGGCAAGAAGAGAGGTCCTGCAGGTTGCCAGATAGAGGAATGCAGGTGAGAGGAACTATTTCTGTGCCAAATAATGTGGGGAATTTGGAGGGTCATGAGGTTTTTGAGCCTTGCCCTTTGCAAGCCACAGACAAGATTAGGAGTGTTGGTTTTGCCTCTTCTCTCCAATTTTGTGTGTAACTTTAAATGGCATCAACTGACATCCCTTTTCCCAGTCCCTTTCCCATCCCTGCCGGGAATTAAGGTGATAATCTGGGCGAAAATGACTCTTTTCCAAACATCCACTCCCTGATTTAGTAGCCTTATTTCCCGCACTGTCCCAAGGAAAGGTGTCTGTGTGTTCAGAGAGTGGGAACAGCCACTGCCGGGTTTTGCAGGACATCTGCACACCTCCCGGGTGCTCCAGATAACGTCCTGCAGGGGTGATCAGGAGGGGACACAGACATGAACAAAATGGCAAAACAAACCAACACAATTACTAGTCTGGGATAAAAATTGCGTGTAAAACCACATAAATATCAACATATAAATAATTCATTTTGTTTGAAGCAATGAGATTTAACAACACTCTGCATTGGCATTGAGCCAGCTCAGCCAACTGTTGAATTTATTCTCTGACAGACTGTTTTTAAGTCCGTAACTCACTGGTGTGCCCAGTGTGCACACTGGCCCAGTCCCTGATCTCTGGGACTCACAGGCTCATTGTTTCGGGCAACAGTAACAACGTGGATCTCCTTGTCACAGGAGGTGGGAGAGTCCTTCTTGCACCTGCAGCGGAATTTAGGAGTGCAGCAAAGCACCACAGACATGAGCAACCCCAAAGCAAGCAGGAGACAAATTACCCATTTCACCCTCCCCGAGTACATAAAGGGCAGGATGAGCATGGCGACGATCACCCCGAGCAGCAGGAGCAGCACGAGTCTCTGCACAGCCAGGCTGGTGTGTGCTGGGCTATTTTCCTCTGTGTTTAAAATGTGTTGGCTGCTCTGAATCCAGCTATTGCTGTCCAGCCCCATGGCACAGATGTACACCTCAGGGTTTGAACCAAGGTTCTCCAAGCGCTCCAGGATGTCTTCTTTATTCTGGAGCGTGCGGATGAGCCCTCCTGACACGAAGGTGGGTTTTCTGCAAAGAGGGCAGGTGATTATCCAGGTGTTCTCCTCTTTCCTGAGGATCAGCTTGAGGCAGACAGCGCAGAAGGTGTGCTGGCAGTCCAGGAGTTTTGGGACTCTGTAGACGCTGTACTTGTTGAAGCAGATCATGCAGTCCATATCCAGGGTGGCTGTGTCTGAGCACTGGTGGTTCAGTTCCAACATGCTCATTTCGGGAGTGTTTGTGTCTGTTAGTACAGCAAGTGGTCCTGGGTTTGGAGAGTTTCGTTCCAAAACTGCTGGTTTAAAGGCAGTAGGACTGTCTCTCTCTGTTCCTGAAGGTCTCTCCATTTCTTCAGTACACTCTTCAGTGAATCCCACTCTCTTCTCGTGTTTTGAGTTTTGTGTTACGGATCCCGCTCTGCTCATTTCTGCAGCACCTCCCGCCACGGGCACAGGACCATCTGCCTCAGCCTGTGGCACTCCAGGAGCTGACGATCTATTTCCCTTGTTTGGCTTGTCAGTGGAGTTCTCCATGGAGATAAACCTTGGTGTAGCTTGTCTCCCCTCAGCTGAAGGATTTCCTGAGTCTCTGGCTCCTTTTATGTGTTGCTGTATTCCTGATTGATTAGTGAGAGCCTTAAGTGAGTCCGTGCTCTTACAATACGATGTTTTTATGACATGGGGACCAGAGTTAATGATTGACTTCCCAGCCAAGACAGTTTACAGTGACTGACTGTATCAGTGGGTAATTCCTGTCTGGAAGCAGACTCCATGGCATTAGCAGACCACCCTGAGAGCCAGACACAAACATTATTATTAAATTAGAACTCCCTTAGTTGAAAGCAATTTCATTGTTCTCTAAGCAGGGTTTTGCTGGACAGTGACAGCTTAGAGGAATTACCTGTTTCTAACGCTGGTGTGCTGAATGCAGTGCTTTGATTAGAGCATAAGTATCACCAGTTTTGAGCTCTCTGGGTGGGAAGTTTGCTGTTGGTTTAGAAGTACTTGCTACCCTACAGCACCAAATGAAGAATGAGATTGAAATTATTAATTTGACTGTTGAATGTCCAGTTGTTATTAGCTCTTTTATCCTAGGGTATCTCTTTTTTCATCCTAGGATAATTCCTTTATCCTGTTTGTTTTAGTCATCAGAAAGTTTCCAGTACAAACTGAAGCATGACTGAGGCCCACACAGGGTATCTCAGAATCCATGAGAGACATCTGAAAACTAAAAGCAAGACCAGTGTCCTAGATGGTGGGACCATCTTCTCTCCTATGGTGTTCACCAAACAACCTCAAGCACTTGGGAATGCCCTTGCTGAGTGGTTTTTTGAACATTCATCTTGTCTGAAAAAAATGCCTGAACAAAATCCCTCAGTCTCTAATTTCTTTCTGCCTTTTTATTTGAGGAGTAAAATACAGATGGTTTCTCAGTGAGAATCCCATGGAAGGAAGGAAGAAGGAAGGGATGGATCACTAATCACAAAAAGCTAGATGAGGTCAGTGTTACCAGCAGAAGACACACAGTACCACGCTGGTAGCCTCAAGTGCACCTGAATGCTCACAGTGCCTGTGCCCCCATGTCCCAGCCCCTCCCTCCCAGAGAGGAACAGCAGAAAGAAATGAAACAACTGCAGATGTGGAGGGCAAGGAGTTCAGGAAGGCTCTAATCTCACGAACTTGCTGGAGGGAGGGATTAGGTGAGAAGAACTTATTTGCTGAGAAATAGAAGGTTTGTCGTAAGCAAACTTCGTCAAAGTGCATGAGCACTGCTATGTTTCTGCTGACATGGCATGTGGTGGTGCTTGATGGACTTTTGGATGACCCCAAATTTTAGGAGCCTGAATATCTCTCAGTTGCAGAAGTTGATATCAAAGTGCAGGAATGTCTGGAAGTAGGCTGGTGAACTGCAAGACTAAGTTATCTTTAAAAAGAGAATTTTCTTTTGCATTTCACATGACTCTTTGTCAACAAGTTCATGCTGTTAAAAAGATCTGGGAAAGTAGGAAACAGATTTGCCACTATTACAACAGTTTAGAAGTTTCAAATTTGTTCTTTCAGTTCCCATGTCCAAAATGGAAATGTCTTAATATTTCTTGATTCCTAATTATTAGAACAATATAAAAACATCTTGCAGATGTTTGAAGTTGGAACAGACACCAAGAGGGACAACTACACTCCTAACATAAAAAGTTTAAAACTAGTCGGGATGAATCTATGCTCCATGTCTATCTGCTCAGTGTTCTACCAGTGGGTGGGGGTGATTTGTCTGTGTCTTTTGTCTTACATACTG
>VYZR01010803.1:252-10906 GCA_013400675.1 Oxylabes madagascariensis | reverse complement strand
TTAGTTTCTCAGGCACTGATCTTGACAGGTCAGCTGTCACAAATTGATATACATATCTGTAAATACATCGGTCCTATAAACAAAATTCTGTCTGCAAGAAGTGGAAGATAAAATTGGCACAGTTCTTAACAAATGAAGTGTTCCAAAGCACAAGGATGCACAGGGAAAATCCCTTCTGGAAATGGTTTTCCTTATGTTCCATTTATGATTTTTATCAGGCTGAAAAGTTTGTAGTACAATACTCTGGAGTACTGTTCTGAAGCAAAATATGCTCCTTCTCNGGTATTTATCTGCCAGTGTTGCTGCAGACACTTGATGTGCAAACGCTCCTCTGTCACTCCAAACTGCCATCACAGGAGGAAAGTGTTCAATCTGAGATATTTCAGCTCTCAGGAGTGTCATTAGGAAGCTGAAAATTATTCATACATTCTCCTCCTCCATCCTCCAGGTCATCTGGATAAAAGGAGGTGTACCTTAAGTCTTTCCTCTCCTGCGTCTCAGCTTTCAAGATTTAGTGACTGTGGAATAATTTTCATCTGTTGTGATAGTTGCTGAATATTCACTGAATGTCTTGTTCTTTTCTAGTTCCCTGTTTATCAGTTTAATGCAACAAAACAGAAATAAAACTATACAGATCTCTTCCATCACATTTTATTTGTTGATTTGATTTGTGAGGCTTTAGGATAAAACTGAAGTCGTAGAAATAAATCATGTAAGACATCTAGCCATAGGCATTTTCAGTGAAATAAGTTCTTTCCAAGAAGATTTTGACTTGTTACATGACAATTAGCTTCTGGCAGGAGGAATCCATATTTCACAAATCTTGGACTGTGTTTAATTTCTACAGGGCATGCCTTCAGCTAACAACACTGCTTCCAAATATGTGAGCGCAGTATTGGTGTTTAAGAGTACAACTGAAAAAAAAAAGAAGAAAACAGTTTCTACTTGATGCTATTTATGTCTCTTCTGAACAAAATGACACTGTGGATTCTGTTTGAAGGCAAAAGGAGTGGCTGCTGCTGCTGCTGCACAGGAACATATTTAGTTTGAATAATCCAAAGGTCACTTACGACTGACTTTTCTATTGAACCTGTTCTATTGAATTGAACTGTATTTCTCTTCAGAAAATGCAGTAAGATGAATTTTTTAAATGTTGCATTTAATTGAAAAATAAAATATTTAGATGTAATGTTCCAGGGAGATGTCCTGAAAACATGCATATGGTACATCTGGTAGATATGAGATACTTGTTAATCAGGAGCCTGGGAGCTCAAGAGGCTGTAATTGTTTTAGCGATCATGTAGAACTAGGGCAAGAACAGAGAAAACAGGGCTTAAGATAGGAGCTGAAGAAAATGTGAGTCGAGACAGTTTGATACTGTAGAACCTGTGTCAAGAATTTATGACTGCAGGTGAGCTAAAACACTGTGGAAAAAAAGGCTGGTCTTTGATAAACATAGGGTATTTGAAAATAGGGATCTGATTAGAGAGGGAAATCTGGGATAGTGCAACCACAGGTAATCCTGAGGACTCTCAGGCAATATAAACTTACTGAGGAGAATTGTAATGTCAAAGTGAACAAAATGAAATGATGTGATAAATACTACAGATAATAGAGCATTTACATTGCACACATCAATGAACATACATTCAGGCAAGGTACTTGTTTACGTCTGTCCTCTGAATTGCACTAATTCTGATTCTACGTTGAAAAAAGCCACACACCTCTCAACCTCTCTCTATCAGTTCTGGCTTGGGTCAAGCTGCTGTTAAACATTTTGTAAATGCTGAAGGATTCCTGCCTGACAGTGCTTCAGATTCTCGGTACTTTCTGTTCTAGTTGGCGACGTGGGACTCTGAGAAAGGACTGAACGGCAGCCTCCAAGAGCGACGTCTGGGCAACGACTTACAAGGAGTGACACTCAAAGTGGTGACTGTCTTGGTATGATCCTTTCTGAGTTCAGGAAACAAAATGCTCAAAATAAAAAGGATCAGACTGAATATTTTGGGCACTTCCTGCAGTGTTTTCCCCTATCATTTTCAGTTCTGTATTTTTGGATGATCAGTTACATAAGCAAGGAAGATAGGTGATGGCCCTTTATTATTTTATGTGAATTTTATATCACTTCATTATTTTATGTGATATTTTATATCACTGTCAATGATACAGAGCATTTGTTTGTTTGCTTATGCTGTTTTTCTGCATTGTAATTCCTACCAGGCGTAGAACCAGTACAGGGCCTGAATGCACAGGGGTGCATTCCAGATACCATCCTCCAGCTTGGATAGACAGTTTTCAGCATTTCATGGATTTTAAGATCAGATGGGCCAATTATGATAATCTAATCTTGGCTCTTGTACTCTGCAGGCTGTAAAATTTAATCAAATGTTTTCTGCATCAAGCTCATAAATTCCCATTGAGATAAACTATATCTTTTAGAAAGGTGTCATTTTTCCAAAAAAATCATTACGTTTTTGGGACTACTGTCTGTTAAACTCTGGAGTGGTTAAGAGTTCCTGTCAGCCAAGTGCTACATTAGGGGCAAATTAGGGCTTGAATGTGTTCCTGGCTAAGATATTGTAGCCTGCAGATTGCAGAATATGGTGTCTTTTTTCGTTTGTTTTCAATTCACTTTTTCTGAATCATGGTACAAATAGGCAGTACCTAAGAGTACAGATGTACATGAAGGCACTCCCTCCAGCCCCCAATTTTCTTCCCTCAATTTACGCTGTAGTTGGTGTGAGAGGTGAGCAGATCCCTTCTGTGACAGTACCAGGCTCCAAAGGCAGCCAATTGCAGTGGCTGTGCCACCAACATCCCTGTGATTCCCCTGCAGGAGAGCAGGACACCATCCCCAGCAGAAAACATACCACAAAATGCTGCATTTCCATGGTCCCAAAACAGACTTCTTAAATTAAAATACTCCAGAAACCAGTACCCATGAAGGTTATTCTTTGAATTTTCAAAATTTTAAATGTTCACAAAATTGCAGTGGTTTTAGCTTATGTTTTAGTATGTGTCCTGGATAAAAGATGGGGCCTTGTATGTAAAAGATGGCTTTGTAAATCTGGGGTTGAATTTCTTCTGGAGTCTCTGCTTCATCTCAAGAACTTATGGAAAAACCAGGGCTATGGATAGGACTCAAGTGCTGAGGCAGTGGTGTCTGGTTGGGAAGCTTCACCGTATCACACTGACCTACAATTTTTGCCTTAGAAGGTTACAGGTGTCTCAAAAGTCTGTGCCAAGTTGTCCAGAATTAACTCAGAAAACACAGTTTTGCTCAGAGAAGTAAACTAAAAATCATGTTTCAAGTGTCAGTTAAGATATTGTTTTGTTCTTAGGAAGAACCTTTTGTGATGGTGGCAGAGAACATCCTTGGGCAGCCAAAACGATATAAAGGATTTTCCATTGATGTCCTGGATGCACTGGCCAAGAATCTGGGCTTCAAGTATGAGATATATCAAGCTCCTGATGGCAAGTATGGACACCAGCTCCAAAACAGCTCCTGGAATGGCATGATTGGAGAACTCATTAACAAGGTACACAGAGAAGAAGCTGCATTAAAAAAATTACAGGAGAATAAATTAGGATGAAGGTACCACTGCAGAATGCGTCTGACCTGTGGATGGTTTGAGTGTGATATAAACTGCAGTTTAAGACTCTGTATACACGTTAGGAGCTAGAGAGTCTCTTGTTTTATTTGCTCCCAGCTGCTCTCAACATAAATTATATTAGTGTAAATCTATGTGTTTACATCGCTATAAGAATAGAGGTCAACTTCGTGTGTGTGAGGGAATGACTATGGAAAAAAAGAGAAAAAACAAGATATCCTCCTTAAAATATTAACTACTAGTATTTTATTTTTTGTCATTTTGTCTTTGAAAATTGTTTGTAGATGGGACTTTTATTCAGTTATTCTGTGACAATGTGTTTAATAAAGACCAATGAGTAATGACAATGAGTTTGACTCCCAAACAGGAAAAGTAGCCTCAGTAACAGGGGATCAGAATTTAAGCTGATCTCAAGATTATTCATTCATTTAAAACTGGGAGGACCAAATTTCTTAGTTACAGTATTGCAAATCCAAGAGTAAGTTAATTGAACTCCATTTAAGTAAATGGGTAGAGTTTGTAGGTTAGAATCTCCCAGAGGATGAAATGAGTGTACTTTGTTCATGTTCTTGCAACCTGACATGGGACAAGCGTTAATCAAGAAGAAGAATCAAAGGAATTAATATTCCATGTTGCTGCTTTTTGTAGAAAAGGTTACTCTTCTGCAGTGGAGGTTATTACTGAAAATGAAAGCTTTCTTATTATCTTGTAAATAGGTGGCTCAGTATCTGTAAGGAGATATTTAGGAAGAAATAGAAGCAATTAAAGCAATAGCAAAGATGTGTGTGATAATGGGATGTTCTTGGTTGGTGCTAGGGAACATAAAGAATTTTTAACTTATTTTGCATTGACATAAACTCTTTCAATTTCATGGATTTAAAAATAAGGTAAGAACTCCTGTTAAGTTTCTTTGGAAATTGCTTTCTCTGAAGCAATAAAATATCTATTATAGTATTTTTTAAATGGTATTTCTGCTACCATTTGTTCCACAGACTCCAAAGTGTTTCAAAGCAAACCTCCCTCCTCTAATATTTGCTTTACATTCCCAACACAATTAGAGATAGGAAACAGAATGTATATTCTGAGGGTTTTTTTGAAGAGAACTCTTTTTATTAAGACAGAAAATATTGAAAATCTAATTGGAGCTCTTCAAAAGCTTTGGGAATCTTATTTGTTAACTCCTATCTTACCCTTCATCAGGTGCACATACTCTTTAAGGATTACCTAAAAACACCTACTTCTTTTAAATATTGAAGTCAAAGCAGTTTCAGGAACAAAGTTGCCTTTGTGCATTCTTCCTGTTATGAGCTTTTTCCATCACTTTTTTCATTAAAAAAAAAACCCCAAATCTTCTCCCCAGTTGTCCTATGAAACCTCTTCTTGAATATGTAAAGTTGGCAATTCTGCGGGGAGAAAAACAAACATTAGCTCTTCAACCCTGCTATCAAATACACAAGCTAAATAAATGGCATTTCTTTCTTTATTGCTTGCAGTGCGCTAGGTTAATATGGTTTGGAGTTTTAGGCCTCCTTTGGAAAACAAGTGAGGGATAAAGGTTAAATAAGCTACCCTTCCTCCAGAGAGGAGTCAGGGTCATGCGTTCTGTTCAAGAGTCCCTTGGCAGGTTATGTTTCAGTACTCTTGATCAATGCAATTAACTAATGTTTAAACGGTGAAAGTGATTCTGGTTTTACTTTTAGAGAATTTATATAAATGCATCTAAATGTTTTAAGTTATAGAAGAAAAGGCATGGAGTCACTTGGTTCTTAAAAAGCTTCTCCTTGAGGGCTCACACTGGCCAGACTCCTGGCGGCAGGGAGCGATGCGATGTGCTGTGTTTGTCTTGCAGAGAGCAGACCTGGCCATCTCAGCCATCACCATAACACCTGAGCGGGAGAGCGTGGTGGACTTCAGCAAGCGCTACATGGACTATTCCGTGGGCATCTTGATCAAAAAGCCCGAGGAGAAAATCAACATCTTCTCTCTCTTCGCTCCGTTCGACTTTGCGGTGTGGGCGTGCATCGCGGCCGCCATCCCCATCGTGGGCGTGCTGATCTTCGTGCTGAACCGCATCCAGGCCGTGCGGGCGCAGAGCGCGGCGCAGCCCAGCCCCTCCGTGTCCTCCACCCTGCACAGTGCCATCTGGGTGGTGTACGGCGCCTTCGTGCAGCAAGGTACTCGCCCTCTGCAGACAGCCCTGCCNTACATTGTAACCTAGGACGCTTGGGGAGTGGGCCAGCACAGGACAGGCCTTCCCAGAGTGGGCTAAACATGCAGGAGAAGGCCTCTGTGGGGAAGCGTTATGTTTTATTAGCCCAGCTGAGCAAAAGTGGGAAAGGTGGGCAAGTTTTGGGCTTCCTGTCTTTTCATGCCTTTTCTGTCGCTCAGTAAGTCCAGGAAAAGCACTAGCAGGATTTTCCTCTTTGGGAAAATTGTTACATTAGAAATAAACTACAGAGCTGCTTGGTGCAGAATTGCAACACTTCTCCAGCTCTGAAATTGGCACCTTTTTAATTGTTTAATATAGAAATAATAATACAAATGCCTATGTTTTTGAATTCATGTGAGATAGTTCATCTCTTGTTTGTTTGAACTGAGTATGTAGCTTTAAACTCAGGAATCTCTAGGCATGGGACTAATCCTACTGAATTCAGTAGAACTGCTGCCATTAACAAAGTTATTTTTGCAACTAATTGTTTACAAAATCAGCCCACACAGTTTTTGTGCCATATCTATAATGCTAGTTGTATTCTTGGAAGACAGGTTTTATTGAATGCTGACATATGGGTAAAGTTAACTTTTTTCTACATTTTTTTTCATTGTGATTGCAAGCTTCTAAAGCTTCAGCTGGAAAATCCATCCTATTGCTGTGAAACTTGGTCCCTCATCTCATTAAGATGGGTTTAAGTGCAGTAAGATATAATCAGCAGAAACATATGCTGAAGTAAGTAGAACCAGCTCTGTGGTAAGGTTTAGTCTCCAATGATGCTCAAGCATAACTGTGCTTGAAGACTGCTGGAAAGAAATCTTCACGTGGTTTGAAATCTTGTAAAAGGTAACAAGTAATGACACTAATGCTTCAGTCTTTGCAGATTTAAATACAGCAAAGATAGCACACAAACCATTAGGCAGTTCTGTGGGGCTTTTTTTCCAATTCTGAAAGGGTAATTGAATACAGAATATTACTATATTCTGAACGCTATAATGATTTAATTCCTGCATATTAGCTGTGCTTCACCATTCAACTTTATTTAGAACATTTTTCATGTTCTTTAGATTTGATCTTCAATAATTCTCAAGGGAAATATTTTGAAAGATGATTTTCTAGAACGCTGTCTAGGGCAAAAGGTTGACTGGAGAAAATACTTGTGAATTATCAGCCTTAACAGAAGCAGTGCTTTTCCCACAGTGAAAGGGCAGACTGGAGGGGAAGCAGAGGGGAACTCTAACAAAGTTTGACATACCAGGGCACGCAGAGGGTGATTGTAAATGGAATCTGCTGAGAGCCCCTCCGTTTCTCTGTTTATTTGTAGGGGGTGAATCCACTGTCAATTCTGTGGCGATGCGCATTGTAATGGGAAGCTGGTGGCTCTTCACCCTTATTGTGTGTTCCTCCTACACAGCGAATTTAGCAGCATTTCTCACAGTATCAAGGATGGATAATCCCATAAGGTAAGAGCCTCTTCTTAACACGGAGCTGGAAACCTGGATTTCACAGGAAGGTATTATCCATTTGAGCACTCGTTCTTGCAAGAAGGAGATAACTCTCTAATAAAATACTCAGCTTATTTGTAGTGGCTGTTTTTCTCTCCTCTCCCCCTCTTCACTTTCACTCCAACAGCCCTCAAACAGTTCTGATGGAGGGGACAATGGCACTTTAATTCTGTATTTTTCCAGAAGATATGTCTTTCCTGTCCTGCTGGTTGTTTGGTTGCAATTTGCGTGTGTGTGTGTGTGTGTAACTTGGGGTTTTTTCTGCAAATTTAAAGGCTAAAGGTTTTCATTTTCTTTCTCACAAAATGTGGACAAAATTTCCATCTTCATGCTGACGTGGAGTACTGAGAGTGCCATAGAAATTTCACACTGAGTGCTGACAAGGTTAGAGCCTGATATCTCATGTTTGATGTGGTAGTGATGGGGTGGAGCAGTAGCAGTGCAGCACAGGCTCTTCTAGAAAGTGCCGAGCTAAGGATTTCAGGTGTTAGAGGGTGACACAGTTAAGCTGCTGCTCTCATTTGGGATTGCATTGGGAAGACTGGCACTGAATATTTGTGTTCACTTCCAGAAACAGAAGAATTGTTGCTGAGGTGAGGCTAAAACTTAAAAAAACACTTTTGCCTTCTCAATGGTTTCTGCATAGAAGGACATAAGTACATTTCTTCTAAACATGAGTTCAACAGAATTTCCAGTTTTTAGCTTGCCAATGTGTACTTGCAGATAATGTAATGCTTTGTGTGGATAGATCATCATCATCCATCATCATCATCATCAAACCAGGCCAGACCAATAACAGGCTTTGGTTTTAAATTCACTTTCTGTTAGTTTGGCCATAATAAATGGGTCTTAACAGTAACAGAAATGAGTACTCCAAATAATTTCAGGAATATTTAATTTCAGGAATATTTATTTAGAATAAAACTATCTTATGTGTGATGCCTGGATGTACTGGGAATAAGGTTAAGCTCAGTGAATAAATTGCTCTTGAAAAGCAAGATACAAATAGCTATCCAGAAAGCTTGACTAATGATATTCTTAAAAATTTCTGAAGGTTCTGTTTCTTTCACCAAGAAATTTTCTGTTTGGTCTAATCAGCACTTTCCAAAACTCAGCAAACTTCAGAGAAGAACAAGAGTTGGACTGTAATTATGTGAGGAATCTCCAAAAAAAGAGGTTTAAGAGCAGACCTGTGGATTTTTAGAGGAGGCCTTTGAGTATGAGCTTTTACAACATTTAAAAGGGATTTAAATCCCCTTCTTATTAAAATGAAAGGACGTTTCTAAGAATCTTGAGGAGGAGAGAAGTTATTTGGGTAAAGGAACTGCTCAGGATTGTTTCACAAGTATAGAACTCAGGCACACTTCCACTGCTAGAGATGGCAACTGGAGGATAGTAATTAAATGCCTTTCTATACCTAATGATAGCTGCCACTTCCAGGTTCCTTTATCATATCCCCTTATACAAGATGAGGGTGTAGAAGTAAGAAAACGGCAGCAGAATAATTCAGGTGCCAGAATGTAAATGCCAAAAGAAATTTAAGTTGCCAGAAGTTTCACTGGCTGTAAGGGCAGGGATCTCTAGTGGGTGTTGTCAGCCCCAATGTGGATTGTTCATATTGCCTGAGATGTCAAAAGTGGTCCTGGATGCTGTGGCTTACGCTCTCAAATCATTCCTGAGGTGCCTTGGAGAGAGGAGGTGGGGTAAAGGAATATTTTCTCTGGAAACTCTTGTTGAACTTTCATCCATCTCTGAGCTATGGTTTTCATGTCCCCACACTTTAGTCGAAACAGCTTATAAAAGGTTTTGTCAGATTTAGAACAAGTATTTTTTTCTGAGAAAGTAAATTACTGCCTTTCATGAATTAATCGTGGCCTTGTGCCTCGGCTCCCTGTTATAACTGGCTTCACATCATATGATGTGCAGTGGCTGTTTTTGCCTAACTCTGCCACTCAGCTTGCCTGCATTCTGTCTTTCATGAACCCAGAAAGGAACACTTATGTGAAATCCATTTTTCCCACCCAAAGAGCCACAATGAGCTAGAGCTGAATATTTGCTCCCCAGCTGAGAACTACCAAATCCATCTGTGTACACTTCCATTGTTAAGAGAAAACAACCCCCATCCTTTCAGTAAATGTCTGCTGTTATCTCTCCCTCCATAGAGAAGTCCTCTGGTGTTCAGTGCTGCTGCCTCCAAATTGCCAGCAGGGGAGAAATAAGTATTATGGTGCTGCAGTGGCTGCAGCACAGTTAAGATTTTCATTACAAGACTGATTTTCTTCCTGAACCCTCTTCAAAATGCCTAATAGAAGCTGTTTCAGTATCCAATTTGGCATGTGTGGTCTGTGACTAGTGAAATAGAAGTCTGTTTGATTGAATAACTAGGTGTCAATCAACCTAGTGATCAATGCCTCCACAATTTCACTGCAAAACAAGTGTGTCATAGAAATCATAAACAATATTTATTAGAAGGGACTTGGTGAGACATTCACTGAAGTGGAGTTGAACTGTTGGAAGGCAGATTTTTAGAATTATCGTGTCAGATGAAAGCCTGCTGATAAGGGAATATTTTTTTTTCATTTTTAAATCTGTCATTGGCAAGTCTCACAAGGCTATTCCACCCTGCTGTGAGTTTCAGAGGCTTCCTGTGGCTCATAGAAAGGTGAAATACCCAGAGTAGGAGGAATGGCAGAAAGCAGCTTTGATCTGCCACCTATATTTGTTTCCTGACAGATACTTTATAAAACTCTAACAGAATTTTTTGTCCAGGTGCCTAGATCCCAAGTAAGAAACATACTTAACTTGGAAAGAAAAGCTATTCTTCTCCTTGGATTTTCCCAAAACATCAAGGGCTTTGTCTCAAGTGTGCTAACAAGAAGAGGCACTGGCTTTCTGGTCTGGCATGACAGCACGTGCTTCCTCGCTCCTCATGTGTCCTGTGTGCCCATCATTCACCCTGGTGTCACATGGTGGTGGGATGGGTCCAAACGTGGAGTTTGAGACCCATGTGAAAACCTCTGTCCCCTCAGGAGATCAAAGCTGACAGGAAATATGGTGTACCTTCCTTGGCTGCCCTCAATTTTTCAGTTGCCAGTGGTTGGTGCTTCTGCTCCCCGTTGATCTTTTAATGCTGCTTCTTAATCCCTTTGTCCAGATTACCTCCTGCACTTATCTTCTCTGTGCCCCACCTCCCAACCAGGGAACAAAGGCAATGTCGTGGTTATCTCAGGATTTCTGTGTTTGTGGAGCTCCACAGGCAGGGCAGTGACACATCAAGCAGATTTCCTGGCCCCTTATGAGCAGAGGAGAGAAAGGTTATCCAGTTCAGT
>VYZR01010796.1:2084-24170 GCA_013400675.1 Oxylabes madagascariensis | reverse complement strand
ACAGAGACAAAAAATGCTGTTAATGGGCAATCTTTTAAATGAAGGGAGATTGACAATCTTCAAAGTGCAGTGAAATAACAGACTTGCTCTGTTTATCCACTCCTCACACAAATATCTGCAGAAATATGTCAAAATAGTATTAGATTTAAGGGTAACATGAACCATCTAAAAAATTGCACTAGGCTGTGCACAAGTATTCTGTAGCTCTGTAAATCATTTCCTGCAATGATATACCATACCCCTGCCTGGATGCTCAGACTCTCTGAGAAGAGCTCACAATTCAGTTAAAACACGCTACCCTGAGACAAGACAGACGAGAGCTGTCTCACACCTATTAGAACTCTGTACTGACTTTAATTATGGCCCAGATTTCCTAATGATTCTGGGTACCTCCTAATAAAATGAAGATGATGTATTGATTTCAGCCACCAAGGACTTTGCAATTATGGGATTTTTTTTCCTAGAATGAAGAAACGAAGGAGGGAAAAAAATGCAAAGGGTGATTCGCTGGGCCACAAGGAATCAATCTCAAAAGAAAAAAATATCATGTTTTCCCCTCTTCCCTTGTGGAAGAGAATGAAAAATAAAACCATTATTCTGTATTTCAGTGCCTGCAGCATATGCTTTTACAGGGTAATCCCTTGTGTGCAGAGATGTTTTATTACGCAAGAAACATTCCAGAAAAGAGCAGGAAAATCCAGCGAAACTAAGGGGTCACAGTAGGGTAACTTTTATTGGGCACATTCTTTACATCTTTAGGGCACTGAAGCAGTTAATGTTTTAAGAACCCTTCAGTCCTGTCATTATTTCCAGGAACTCATCCCCCTAGCACTGCAAACCCCAGAACAAGCAACAATCAAGTCCATGACCCTCTAAGATAAGAAAGCACACATCTGATATCATCCGGATGCAGATAACCTTTGGTAAATATTCACAGAACATCTTTTGACTCTTACACTGTGATTTTGCTGGACTACAGCAGCAGAAGAATATAAGCAATTGTGCTAAGGGATAAATGAAGCTATTTCTCTTACACACAAATGGGGATTTCATGCCTTTTTGCTACTGCTGAATGAAAACAGAGCTAACAGAAACAGAAAATACTACAGTGAGAAGATGAGATTTTTTAGTTGACAGAAAACCCAAATCTAGCTGGGTGGATCTGCACAAGGTGCTCCCCATTCAATGATTGATATTATGTCTCCAAGATACATAAGCTGCAAATTTTACAGGCAATTCTTTCTCTAGTTTTTGTTAGAGTTACAAAACCAAAATGAAACAACAACAAAAAAATCCCAAATCCAAAGAAACAGAGAAAGCAAAAAAATGAGCTGGAAATAAATGGGAGAGTCACTGCAGTCACTGCTGGTAAAATGTTTAGATCACTGAGACACTAGAGTGATACTAAATATTGAGAAAGGTAGGATGGCCATAAAAGCAAACTGGCTTAGCTGGAAAGTTAAAGCTATTCACATCTAAACACAAAGTCAGACATTTGGTAAAGGAATTCAGAACTGGAAAAGCAGTATCCTGAAAAGCAGTATCTAAACAACAATTCAAGTAACATATTGGGCAAACGTCTGCATTTCAGGATTCTGGCCCCATGCAGGGAGTGACTGACAGGTGAAAGCATCTCAAAACCAGAGCTGAGGTTCTATCACGGTATCACCATCTTCTTTAACCAAGTTCACATTTCTGAAGCCTATTTTAAAAATAAACAAACTACTTACAATCCTGAAAAATAATTTAGACCCTGACCCAACAGCATTTAAATATGCATCTAAACGTCAGTAAATTGCGCTGTAGGACACAGACAAACATTTTCTTCTTCTAGAGTCTTCAGGCTTATTTCCAGGAATTATCATTTTTAAAGCAAGATGTTTTCTCTACAATTCAAGCTGGGCATGCTTCTTTCAGACAAAAGAGAACTGCTGGCCACACTCTCAAAAGGCACATTGAGCCCAGAAAAAATAGCTTGCAGCTCCAAAGCAAGGTCACACTTTCATCAATGCAGACCACAGCATTGCCAACAGGTCAATGTACTCTTACTGAAATATACATTAAACTCAATAGTTTGAATATTTCTTTTATCTCCCATGAGAAATAGAAATATTTGTCTGCAAATATCTGATGTTGTTAGGATGCAGAATTCAGTATAAACAGTAAGAACTGCTACTTGTACAGCATTTTTTTTTTTAATAAGAGGAGGTTTAGTCTTTTTAATTATATATGAACTTATCCAGATATTTTTTGTAATAGGTGTTCTCATTATTTTCACTCACATTAAAGGCCACATGCATAGCTAGCAGAGGAAAATGAGCAGTAAACCCCTACAGAGCTGCAGGCAGGGGACAGGACAATGCCTTTTTCCCTAAATGTTCATCTAAATGAAGCAACCAATTCATCCTATTCATATTGTACAAGTATTTAGATCAGCCTATTAAAATACACTAACAAATAGAATTTCAATGGCATATCTTCAAGGTTAAGTTCTCCATGTCCCCCTTGCAGGCTGTGGTGGGTTGACCCTGAGTGGATTCCAGGTGCCCAACAAAGCCACTCTATCACTTCCCTCCTCAGATGGACAAGGAAGAAAATAAAGCAAAATGCTCTTAGGTCAAGATAAGAGCAGGGAGAGATAACTCGCCAGTTACTCCCATGGGCAAAGCAGACTCAACTTGGGGAAACTAATTTAATTTATTACCAATCAAATCATAGTAGAATAATGAGAAATAAATCATAAATTTTATCACACATTTTGCCCATCCCTCCCTTCTTCAAGAGCTTGACTTCACTCTCAAGTTCTCTACTTCCTCCTGGCCAGCAGGGCAGGGAACAGGAATGGAGGCCACAGAAACATCACACATTGTTTCTGCTGCTGCTTCCTCCTCAGGGGGGGACTCCACATCCTCGCCCTGGTCCGGCATGGGACCCCTCCCACGGGAGAGAGCCCTCCATGAACCTGTACAGTGTGAACCTCCTGCATGGACTGCACTTCAGCAGCTGCTCCAGGGTGGATCCCTTCCACTTCAGGAGCAGCCTGCTCCAGGGTGGGTCCCCGTGGGGTCACAGGTCCTGCCAGCAAACCTGCTCCAGTGTGGGCTCCGCTCTCTGCAAGACCACAGGTCCTGCCAGAACCCTGCTCCAGAATGGGCTTCTCACAGCCTCCTGTGGGCATCTACCTGCTGTGCCATGGCCTCCTGCAGGGGCTGCAGGCGGATCTCTGCTCCCCCATGGACCTGCAGGGGCTGCAGGCGGATCTCTGCTCCCCCGAGGGCCTGCAGGGGCACAGCTGCTTCTCCATGGGCTGCACCAGGGAATCTCAGCTCCAGGGCCTGGAGCAGCTCCTGCCCCTCCTTCTGCACTGACCTGGGGGTCTGCAGGGAATTGTTTCTCTCACATCTTCTCACTCCTCTTTCCTCTGGCTGCTTTCTTAACCTGTCACAGAGGTGCTGCTACCACACTGCTGGCTCTGCCTTGGCCCCCAGTTCTGTCTTGGGGCTGGCAGATGTTGGCTCTGCCAGACGTAGGTGAAGCCTCAACAGCTGCTCACAGACAACGCCTCTGTAGCCACTGCTGCTGTCAGAACCCGGCCATGCAAAGCCAGTACACAGCTAAATCCTAATGTGCACAGCCCAGGGCTAGGAAACAGTGACTTTAGTGAGACCGTAGTTAATTAGGTTACAGAATAAGTCATCCTGCTCCAGGGGGCTTCTCAGAATTTTGTCAGAAGGTGCAGAACACGATGAAAAAGAAAACATTTAATTAACATTTCATGCTGCAATTACAGTCATTATTTTACCAAGAGAAATATTATGAATATGTACAGTGCTCTAAAAGTATTCTTGGTTTGTAGCTAAAAAAGTTATTTTCAGGATTTATAACAAACCAATGAAATATAGACACTTTTTATTTGGTATCTCTCATGTAGGCATTTTTCAATTGAAAATATTTTAGATATTTAAACAACAAAATCCTGCAAAACTCAAGGTCAAATATGGCATATTTCAGTATTTTCCATGAGTCTCTGAAAGGTGGAAAGGGCACATTTACCTCCAACATAAGGATCAGGGATTTGCTTTCAATAAAAGACAGACAAGAGTACCTCAGAGCTGAGCCAGAAGAACCCACATCACTTGTACCAGAAGCTTAAAGCAGCAACATCTGACCCCTCTCCTAGAAGGATCTTATTTTTGCTGCTATGAAGGCTGAATGTTCGTAACATTACCTGTGTCATTTCACCGCCTCTCTGTAAGTTATCACTGTATACTGACCATTCAAAGGACTACAAATATAAGTATTGTTACACTTAAATCAGGGAAAACATAGTGAATCAAATTTTAAGTAGACCATTTCTTGAGCAGTTCAGAAGTCATGTGCTTGCTGTGACAAGGTTATCTATCTAATATTCAGGTTTTATGAATATAATAACAGAACTCAGTGACTCAATCCACCTACTTGAAAATAAATAGTTCAGCTACAAATAACTTCTGAAATGAAAAAATATGTAGGATAAGGACAGTAATTAGCTCTCCTAGGAATCACAAGTCTGCTTCACATAAGGTCAACTACAGCCAAATACTAAAAGAAATATAATAGGTATAGGAAAAACTGGTTTTGAAACAGGTCAGAAGGGAACCTTTGATAAAAAATATCAAAAAAATACCAACCAAAAATACAGTCAACATTTATTCTTATATTCTATTTTTTAATTACATGCTATAAGAGTCTTAGAGTGAAATCAATCTTTCGCTATCTTGAAATATGCACTTACACTTTCCTGTGGATTTAATTTTTCTTCAGTAATCTTCTGCTTTCAAAGTCTAGCTGTTCTCAGAAGACTTGTACAGTCCTCTGTGCAAGTAGAGTAGAGAGAAGCCTGTAAAGGCAGTTTACTAGGTGCTGGGGCCTCAATCCATGAACCAGAAAAGGCAGACATGAAAGGTGTCTGTACATGTTTAAATCTAAAGTTATAGACAGGCATTCCACTAAGTAAGGGGAACCCAAGTGATTAACATGTTTCACATCTTTTCCCAGAGGCTCTCTTTTGCCAGTGACAGCATCACAGAGTTAACTACAAGCTCAGTAAATTGTTCCAGTGGCAGCTACACCCTCACCATTTTTTCCCCTGCGGCTTTTCCACCCACATAGTCACACAACAGAAATGGAGCCCCAACACTTGAGGATGTCTGTGAAACAGCAAAAACAAGCAGTTCTGTTGACAGCCATCAGCTCCAGCCTGCTTCCTTGTGTGGGATGGGACAGGACACCAAATCCACATCTCAACTCCACGAGCTGTCATGCTGATGTGAGGCCAGACCTACAGCAAGGTCAGAGCTGTATGCTCAGGCCTTTCAAAAGGAATCCAGTACCCCAAACATGTGGAACTCTCCTGGATCCAGAAATTGCTTGTCCAGGTCATCTAGCAGGTCAGACATTACCCACATGAGGTCACAGCACCTCCTTTCCCCTCTGGTTTCTCTCCACAGGCAGTCTGGCAGGACATTATACATTGGTTTTTCCCTTGTCAGTAGCAGTATTCTATGGAAAACACTGTGCACCAAGCCACGTTACCCTTGGGGACACTCGTCACTTCTATGGATATAAAAAAGAAAGGAAGATGACAAGAAATAACAACTGCCCATCATGACAGCCTTCCAAGGGTCTAAAGTTTTCTGACAACGTGATTGTCATTAATGCACTACAAATCCTAATTAATGTGGAAATGCATGCCTTGTTTCTTCTTCCTTTCTCTAAAAGCAGTCACCATTTTCAAGTGCTGTCAAAAGTGGCACCATTGAAAGGCCAAAGAGTTGACAAAAATGTGAGCAATTAGCTGCTGTCAAGTAGAAATGACGGTCTAAGGGATTACACTGCTAAAAGATTGCTGCATTTGCAGAAAAAATGGAATTACATCAAACAAGTAAGCCTTGATCTGTCCATATCTTTTTTTTTCAGAAGTGATGATTCACAAGAGACCAGGTGCTCTGCTGCTGTACAATCTCTGGAATAAAACTGCCCTTTTTTCTGGGTGTTGAATTACTAGCATCTCTTTAACTCAATGCTCTCTTTAACTCAAACAGAGAAACAGAAGCAGACTGAATTTGTATAGGTACATTTACATACCAGGCAAACTGAGGAACAAAAAGAAAAATTGAATCGATGCAAGTGGCTTGGCCCTGCCTTTCACTGCTGAACGTGGCCCAAATTCAGCTTTCAGTCAGCTCCTGCCCAGAGGGAGTTTCATCCCCATAAATGAAGTCCAAAAGGGGACAGGATCTCCTTTCTGACCACTCTCCTATGAGCAGGCTCGGCTGTAAACTAGACGGTACAGGCCATGGATTTAACAAAGCTCCCTCATGATTCTACAGATACATAATAATACATTTCCTAAGTACTCTGAGTTCTTCAGCTGAAAAACAGTGCAACCCCAAGGTATAATTTCTGTAATATTAGCAAATTCTACCTAAACTTTCATGTTCAGAAACAACTTAGAACCAAAGCATTAACCAAGAGCATTAACTGAGACACTCAAAAATCTGAGAGACAGATAACCACTTATAAATGGAATCCAAAAAGGGAAGGAGATTAACTATTGTATTTTTTACGGTTTTACTGAAGCAGTCTAAAAATATCATAAAGTATACCACTATTTAAATAATAACTTCTATAATAATTCAAAAGAACAGAAAAGAAAGAATCTGATTCATTAGAGTTTGAATAGAGCTGGCATGTGATAAAGGTTACAGTTGCATTCAACTGCATTTACTTTCAAACATATTAGTTGGTTTTTCTAAAAAAAAAGGTTTTTAAAAGAAAAATGTATATAAGAGCATCTTTGATTGGCAGGATTGTCACACTGAGAGCAGGCTTTAGCACAGGATGGAGAGAAAAATCACCCAAAGAGCTGGAATTACAGGTTTTCAGTGCTTCAGAACAAATAAAAGATTATACCCTGTTTTTTTCACTAGATAGGATGGCAAATAGGTTTTATTTGCAGTATTACAATTATTTTTATTTGCCAAAATCAATCTCCAGATAGCTGCATTGATCCTGCTACACTTGAGGCTGTTTAATCTAAGGAAAACTGTTGTTAAGAAAAATGTTGTTAAAAAAGCCAACCATAGCAGCAAAGGGCATCTTGGGGAGTTTTAATGAGATTTTTCTGTTCAGTGCAAGTTTAACATTCCCACAGAACAGATCAATACCACTTTTTTCTCCCAGATATGTTGGGGAGCATCCTGCACTTGAACCCATGCAGGAAGATCAATTCTCCCTGGCACTTTTGACTCTCTTCTCACTGCTCTGCAGCAGAGTATTGGCCACGCAGCTGGCAGGAGTGCCAGAGACAAGACAGGTGTCTGCAGCATCCCACTCATTCCCAGTCATGGTCAAAAAGGACTTTTTTCTGGAGAAGGGAATACTATGTAGTCCAGCCTGGAAAGTGTGTCTGTCTTCTGTACTTAATTCCCACACACACAAATATCAGTGGATAGATGAAAATCTTATATGGTAGTGCTGGCAGCTGTTCTCCAATCACAAGCAGAGCACAGCTTTGAGAGGGCTTCTAACTCTTTACAATGTTAAAAAACTAATTTAGTTAGGGCAGCAAAATACAGCAGTATTCAAGGATGAAATTGTGCTGTTCTCCATCCGGTCACTTAATGTCTCCTGGCTACTTTTAAATTTCCTTTGAAGTTTTTCATTCTCACTTTTCCATTTCACTTTACCCTTTCAACCACTCATACTTTTTCAGGACATAGTGTGGGAATTAATTTATTTTTCCATTTCTTTACTCGTAAACATAGCCTTCCCGAGTTTAAAAACAAAGTTGGCCAAAATTATAGGAGACTTCAACTATTTGGTGTCTCTTCTTGTTTCTTAAAGTAGACCCTCTCACAATTCTGTATTTCATAATAAAAAATGTCCATGAGAAAAGCAGTTTAAATGGTCTAGGGTTCAAACCACCCACAAACATATCTTCTCACTTGAATGCAGCACTTGGGATTTGGTACACAGTGGAAAAGCCTTTTATTTTATATTTTGAAAACAAAGTACTATGAAGTGAATTGATTGTCCTTGGTCTTTTCCACCCACACAGACCTTTTTCACTTTTATCTTGTTTTTCATTCTCATTTCCATGCTGTATTGATACTAAGTGTGTGAAACTTCTCCCCTCACACATGTACTGCTGTGTCAAACTCCCAAAAAATCCAAAAAAACAAAAAAGACCACCAAAACAACAGCACAAGCATGACCTTAAAAGCTTCTGGCTCCCCTGCCATGGCCACAGACAGCACTATGCTGCTAACCTTGTCTGCCCACTGCTTGTGAGATCTCCTTGAGATAAATATCATTTATTCATCCAAACCATACAGCAAGTGCAGTGATAGAAATGAGTAGAAACAAACACCAGCTGAATTCATAGCTGGTTTTTAATGAAGATACTTAAACTCAGTCCTAAGAGGTTTTGCACTGTCAAGGATGAAAACAAAGAATGAAACAAACCAAACATAACTAAACTGATCTAAAACTATCCACATACTCAAGCCATTCTCCATACATCTTATTCTCGATTCCGTGACATTTTCAGAGATAAAAAAATGGTATAAAATACTCTTAGATTAAAATATCTCCCTGCAAACCCTCTCCCCCATCTCCATTTGTGCTGAAACTGCTACTCCTATTACAGTTCATACTCAGTGTTAATTGCAGTTGTAATGGCAAAGGTCAGTATTGATCCATCAACCCATCTACCCAGCAAGACTTCACAAGCTTATTCTCATTCATACAGAATATTGAACGGTATTAAGAGCTATTGACAAGTGAAAACAGGGTCAAGGACTATGTCTCGGCTACTCCCTGCATTATTATCCCACCTCAGGCGTTCCAATAAGCTTTTGGACTGGGCAGCAGAACAAGCCTAGAAGAGATCCAAAACTGCAGATTTTCTCAAATTTTACTGATTAGACACTAATTGTCAAACATTTGCAGTGTTTGAAAATGCAACTCTTCCCAACAGAAAAACCAAACCAACAAATCCTTCCCTCCATAGGATTCTCCTCACCAAAGAGCGCAAAAGCAGCAGCTCCATCCTTGGGTGTTCCACCACATCCTTTGGATCAGCATATGCCAAATTATTGCTGGTTCATGATTCAGTACAACTCCCAGGGCATGTGCATCAATGACTCTCCATTACCAATGGCAGAATGCCTGTCAGGAGCCAAAGCCTGAAGACTTTTGGAGAGGTGAAAAGTAAATCACTTCCTGGAAGGCATGGGAAATCTTCATCCTGGAATCTGAACCAGATCAAAGCCTATATGCTCTATGTTCATAAACTATTTATTCCTATGATTAGAAACACCTCAAAGGAACTTGCTTGCTGAAAAGGTGCTCCTTACGTCACACAGTGTGTCAAAAGTAGGTCACTCCAAACAGACATTTATTTTAGAAGTACATAATTCAAACAATTCAACAGCACCTAATACAGATTAGTGCTTTGGTATATATTTCATACATAGTTGCTAATGTTCAAGCTGGTGGCTCCCAAAGGCTTTTAAAAGATTAAATACTAAGCCCAAAACTAACCAGAATGGGGTCCATGAACTCTCAGAAACTAAGAGCTGTCACAAGCTTTGGAAAGATTTTCCTACCACTCTCTCTCTTATCCTGCAGGATTTAAAACCCTCCTACTGTAAAGAAAAAAGATAATGAAATCCAGGGGATGAAATTCCCAGTACCTGGTTGGTGGTGACATCTATATATAACTAAAAGTTTAAAACTTTACTATTAAAATGACTCTGCATGAAAAAGAGCAATTTAAACACTATTGGTCAGGATACAAAAAACTGATCAGCCTTGCTCCCATACAGGAACTTATTTCATTTTTTCCACAATATTTTGAGATAAATACTACTCTCCCTCATGTTATGACTATTTACTGCCAGGGCTGAGGCGGTCCCACCAAAAGGCAGAAAACTGACTTTACCTGCAGATTTCCCATCTCCTTTCAGCTCCTTTTTTTGCTAGCAATGGTTTGCCATTTCTTCTCCCAAGCCCTGTACCCCCATGCAGCACCCCCAGTGCTGGGAGTCGTGTCCCACCCTGCCCCCCCATTGTCCAGCTGTGGGGCTTTCAGAGCAGGAAGGCACCAACAGCAACAAGGAAGGAGCTGCTGCTGGGACAACATTGATGTTCAAGTGTAGGACAGCACAGTGAGCACTGGGGTGGCCCTGCCCAGGCGTGGGGGCTGGAGGGTGACACTGAAACCAACTGGAAAATAAACTTGCTCACACAATTTGAAGCATTAGAAAGCAGACATTGTTTATCAGCACTGGATGCACCAAAGGATCAGATGTGCGTGGTGAAAATTTTCAAGGGGGTATTTATTCCATCAGGATCATGCACATTCATTCCAAAGTATTTCCTAGCTCATACTTGAACAAGGCTATTGCTGGAAGCCACCTCCAGAGTGGTGAACCAACAGGGAGGACTGAGGGGAGGAGGTTTGACACACAGCTGGCTGGGTCAGCCTCAGCCCATGGCCAACTGGCCACACTGGCCCCAAGAACATCGACATCACTGGACGTGGCTATCCAAAAACCCACCTGTCTCCCACAGAGAGCTGGAGAATACAAGTCCAACCAATTTCTACAGCAAAGCACAGCTCACAGAGCCAAGAACCTTTCTGCTGGGGCCAAACAGGTTGGGGTGCCTGAATGGAGATGCAAGATAAAGAAACCAAAAAAGTCTGGAATGCTCTGACTGGCAACCTGACTCCAACAGGTAGCAAAGCAAGTAGATTTTGGGTTCAGCACTGGTTAAGCAACAGGGGAATAATAATTATTGAAAGACAAAATTAGGAGTACCAAGTCAAAAAAACCCTACATTTGGAGCTTTCTTATGCCTAGGGTTTTGTGCAAATTGCTTTCAAATAAACAAATCTCTGTTAGTGGAAGAAACCTTATCACCACTTTTCAATTTCCCTTTTTAAGATGAACACTATGCAAGGTGTTTTATGTTGATTAACCAGTTAGATTAAAAACAGCTTGGTTTTGGTTTAATTTATTTTTCTGGTTAAAAATAAAAGTGAAAAAACCAGCAAAACTAGAAAACAGACACATAAAAAAAAATCCCCACACCAGAGTTAGGAATATAGGAATAATTCAGCCACAGATAAAATAGGATGAAAAAAAAAAAAAATTCAGCCAAAAAAAAAAAAGGAAAAAAAAAAAAAAAAAAAAAAAAAGGAAAAAAAAAGTCTTTTCATTACAACCTTCCACAGTAGTGGCAACAGGGAAAGAAAATGCAACTGATTTTTATCCTCGTACTGAAGCCAGGACATTAATGAGGTGTGGCTATAACATAAAAAATGAGTGGAAAGTGGCTTATACTACACAAACCCCTTGTAGCTTTCAGTTAAGCATCTCCTTCTTCTCTCAGTAGCAGCCCAAACATATGGACAGTGGTCATAGAAGAAAAATAAATGCTGGAGTAAATTCAACATATTGAACAAATCCTCCGAGTCTGTAATTCCCCAGCATTCTCTTCCCTCCAGATGCTACCCAGGATTTAAAAAAATTAAATTACATAAAAATGCTTCCATTCCAAGGAAATGGAATTTCATTTCATCCTATTCAGACAACTTAATAACTGTACAGATTACTGTACCTCATGTCGCATGGGAAACCACTTTAGAAAAAAAAATGAAGTCTTTTCACTAAAAGAAGGAAGAAAATGCATTCCAATAGATTTACATTTGCAGTAGATTTGCATCTGCTGCTGTAGCAAAGTGTCACTGGTAGAAGCAGAATTTAGATAAAATACCTCCTTATAAATGAGTATCATACCCATTTACAACAGGAAAAACTTAATAAATCAAGACTGAAAAAATTATTATTCATTCAAAAAAAGCCACATGGTAGGACGTGTAAAGATAATCTTGACATGAATGCAGTTATCTTCTCTGGGATAATTTATATGACTTCCTTTCATGGAAGACCCATTAACAAGGTATAACAAAACCCATAATTAATCTGAAAACAAGAATGCAACATTCAGTTTCCCAGCACCTCAAGTTTTCTAACGAATGAAATATTTCCTGGTGTCTTTCATCAGAAGAGTAATCTAATGAAGTTTTATTAAAATGTACAGTAACAGAACAGATAGGCTTAAAGTACAGCCTCTGTACAGTGTAATGAGGTTTTGGCTCATAAAAATGCTTAGACTTTCATTAAAGAGATCAATGAACCCAAAAGGAAATTAGTTTAGCAGAAGTACACACGCAGGTTCTGCAGAATACCATTGTGTGTGAGCGTCAGGATGAACCAGGGCATCCTTCACAAAAGAATATAAATGAAGGCAAAGCCACAGGAACAGAATAACAAGACAAAGCCTCGACAAAGCACTAAGGGACAGCCCCAAACTTAGCAATAACCTCTAAATGCAACACATTTGAGCAAGTTCAAAGAGAGAAACGTAGAGTGTGAGAAAAAGCAGAGCATTGCATTGCCATGGCATCACCAGAAGGTGCAGTGGAGAATGAATGTAGGAGGGTTTGCTTCCATATAGGGATGTCCTGCACAGAGCCAAGGATTATATTTAAACTCTTCTACACATCCAGTCCTGAGACAGATTTATGTGTTTTAAACAGGGTGTACACCACTGCACTGCTTTACAACAATATATATAGCTCATATCACAAGGAGACATACTAAAAACCAAACCAAGTCTAGGATTTGGAAACATTTGTATTTTCATTCCAGTTGCAATGATATATTAAAATTGCCTTTAAAGTTTTCTAGGCATGAGACATAAATTTTTAGTAGTAAATATTACTAAACAAGTAATAACAGTCATGTTGTAACAGCCAGAAGTCCCTTGTAGATCCAAAATATGCTTTCATCTTGTGCTCACTGCAAATTTCTGAGGTCACTAAGTACCTCTCTTACTCTTCCCACTGAAGCAACCCCAGCTGTCCTCAGACTGTTTTGTCCAAAAGTGTCTGGCAATAACAATGACAGTTATTGTTTAGCTTTTATTGCACTCTTTGGAACTAAGGAGCACAATATGTATTTATACACATACAGAGAGAAAAATACAGTTATCAGATTCCTTTAGGCTTTCATTGAGCTGGTTTTACCTGTTCACCTGGTTTTTTTATTTAATGGTCCAACAGATATAAATATACTTTTCCAAATACCTTACTGGGATGCTCCCCAGTACCCAAAGTAAAATAAACATTATAAGTTAAAATTTAGATCTGTTTTATATGCAGTGCTTGCAAGAACATTGAGAATAGCCACTCTTAAATAATCAAACATGATTAATAATCTCCAAAAGGAATAACACTGCACAAAGTCCACTTTGGAATAAATAAGTTACATAAACTTTATTACTGAGGAAAAAAAAATAATCCTATAAGCAAATATAACTTTCGAAATCCAAACATTGCTGAGGAAACTAGCTAAATATAAATCTAATCTAATCTGAGACAGACAAGTTTAGGGTATTACCAAGCAGCAGCAGGAAAACATTAATCTTTCAGCTGTATCCCTCTTCCAATCCAACCACTGAAACCCAATTTTCAAAACTATAGGTAACAGTTTTTCAAAGTAGCAACACCAAATCAAAATGAGGGTCATATGCTGCAACGTAATTAAACATTTATTGATACTGCCAGTCTTGGTATGTGTTATCTAGGGTAAAAGTGGGACAAATAACTTCAAGTGCTCTTACAGCTATCAGTGAGACTTCTGAATACAATTAGTTTCCTTCTGATCATAGCAAGATTTAAAAGACACGTACCCATAGTCACAATACAAGGAGAGGTGGCATCTATGACAGATAACAGCACTTTAAGAAGATTACTCCCATTCACACTGTTCACACAATGTTTATGTGGATAGCTTAAGGGATAACAAATCTACTGAGCAAAAAGCTTTCCAACTAAAAGTGTGTGTACACCAGGTCTTGGAATAGCTGTGCTTGAGGTTCCAGCCCCAGTGGTGTACAGCAAAATCCTGGCTGCCATTAGCCAGGCAATTCCCATCAGAGAGAAATTTGCAATCTGAGAATGAACTACATTCAGAGGATTGTGTGAAGTCCTGAGTTGTACCAGGCTTGCAATACACATAACTCTTCAGTTGGATGTGTTCCACTAAGCCACTTCGTCAGCCTACTGCACTCTGGATAAAACAAAGTGTTTGGCTGGCCCCGTTCCCTGAGTCATAAACAAGAGAGACAGCAGCCATGAAGTCACCTGCTCCTGCCTCCCTGCAAACCAGGCAGGCCTGGGACACTCCACAGGCACCATCCACAGCCCAGTGGGGCCAGAGGCACAGGGGAGAACCAGAGCCCTGGGGCAGAGCTGTGGGGCCAGCAGCAGGAAAGGGAGGTGCCTATAAGAGAGCAAAATTAGAAAGCCATAGGTGAGACACTGTGGAGAGACTTAAAAACCACAGAAAAGTGCAGGTAAAAAAATGAAATCTTAGCCTGGGATAATATAGTCAACTCCATTCTCTCCCCATGCATCCCCAAGTCACTGCCAGACAAGTTTCTGGTCAGTCATTCACTGCCTGGGAAAGGGAGTTTGTAGCAGCTAAGAGTGACTGCTCATCACTATTAACTGCCTATTCCTAAATGGTTTCCTCCAGTGAGACAGAACCAAGGTGATTACTGTTGTCCATAAAGATCTATCGAAAAGGGAAAAACAGCCAAGGAGGAGAGCCAAAAATAGATTCAAGATTGGCAGGTTTAATCTGGAAGCGAAGACCAATCCAATGAAGGGAAGGAGGGTTTCAACAACCACAGAAGGAAGCCATGGGAAGATCAGGTGTAGCAGCTGCAGGAGATTGTATTTTGGGATCTGCAGGATCCCTTCAGCCGAGACAGAGAGTAAGGCTAGAGCCTGTCCTCCCCCAAATCAATAGCATTCTCACTGTCTGCAAGGCAGGCAGATTTATCCAGGGATTTGCAAACTGGGCACTAAAAGTACCAAAAATCTGTTTTGAGAAAACCAGGTCAGTTTAAATGAGACAGTCACAAGCTTGAAAAAACAGCTTGTTGTACAACCTGTAACTGATGTGAGTTTTGTCGCTGCCTTAGTTTCGCTATGCTAAAGACTAAGCTGGCTGCCAAAATATTAGCCTTAGGCTTCCTCACAAACACAGGCTGTATTATATTTTAAATTGTCAATTAAATCGTTTGCTATAGACTGTATTTGTCCCAGAGTTTGAAATGGCTAAAATTATCCTTAATTTATAGAAAGAGTGTAAATCTTTTTCAGCTTTGTGAGCACAAGTGAAATTACTTCAATTTAGACTTTCTTACAGTGTGTACCTGTGCAGCAATATATGCTTAGTACAATAAAATTAAGAACATTTTCATAATTACAGTGATTTTACTACAGATTAGTATCTCCACTGTAACACAGCAGTGTTCAATTGGGCACACAATGGAAAAATAATAAAAGGCTTAAATTTCAGATGAACACATTTAGTAAGCCAGAACAGCATGCTAAATTATCAATAATATAAGAGATATTCTGATTATTCTATTGATTAAGAACACAGGCAGCTATTAATCCTACTAGACTCTAGAAAGGACATGAGAAAAATTAAAGTGAGACAGAGTTATACACTATCTGTATATATATACACATACAATGTTTCAAGAAAAATTGTGTTTAGGGAGCAGAGTTACATAAATTTTCTACAGTGCTGCAAGATGCAGCAATTATTCCACTCCTTGGTACAGAGCAGAGTGGGATAAAGCAATCAGAAGAATGTTATGGTTTGAGATATACCCCAAGTAAAACAAGGTGCACCCTGAAAAAACAAACAAACAAACAAAACCAATTAAAATAACAAACCACAACCCTGAAAAAATGCTTGGAGGTTCACAGCTATCTACTCACTAAGATTCAGAAATTTTGAATCTTAAAGTCGGTATTATTGTGCTCTTAGCTAAAATATGGATTAACCCCAAATCAAACAGAGAGGCAGTAGTGTTTCCCCCTCCCCATTAACCTCCCTTTCACATTAAGCACTGTCCCTTCACACAACGCAGAGCTCCGGCACAGCCACCGAGCCCCTTCTAGGAATTCACACTACAAACACGGGTTTTTCGAGACCAGAACATTTCATCTTATGAGAGCTCACATCCCTCAGCAGCCAAGGGAATGAACCGAGCCTCCTCTGGCCTGAGCTCCCGGGGCTGCCCGCAGGAGCCCGGGCTGCCACACCGGGGGAGCGCTGAGGGGCAGCGGGGCGTCCCGGGCAGCGCCGAGAGCCCCGGGAGAGCCCCGCCCGCGGGCACCCAGCCCTTCCCCTGCTCGGGGCTGCTGACAGCGGGGCGTCCCCGGGCAGCCCCGAGAGCCCCGGGAGAGCCCTGCCCGCGGGCACCCGGCCCTTCCCCTGCCCAGGCTCCATCACAGGGCCCGCTGGGCTCCCCTCAGTCCTGCCCCAGCCCGGCCAAGGGACGGCGACTGCGGCATGCCCGGAGCCCTGCGGCCTTTCCTGCCGGGGCTGGGCCGGGCTGGGCCGGGCTGGGAGGCAGCTCCGGCCGCTCTGCTCCCATCCTTGCCGGCAGCTCCTGCCGCTCTGCTCCCGTCCGTGCCCGTCACGGAGCAGCAGCCAGGGCCGATCCCCAGGGCCCGCTCCCAGCCCGGCCCGCCCCTCAGGCTCTGCCCCGCTCCAGCCCCTCCAGCCCTTCGGCAGCAGCTCGGCTTCCCCCGGGCCGCCCCACAGCGCTACAGGGTCCAAACGGCTGCAGGGGAAGGGGGGGGAGACGCTGTTTTAACCTCAGCAAATTGATGAATTAATATTTTATAACGCGTCTACGTCTTCTGTAAATGGATGCACCGAGGTGATGGAGCGGGCAGGCAGGCGGAAAGAAAAATCTTTCACAAAATCTGGACAGCAAAATAACTTGCTCGAGGCAAATTTAATTAATATTAATTAAAATGAATGCCAAAGAATGTTGGGGGCAGGGAGATTGGCATGATGTATTGTCACCTCTAAAGAGAACAGAAAACTATTTCTTGGTTCAACACACATGGCAGAAGAATTTTATTCAAATTGATTAACCAGTATCTTCTAAGTAGCTTAAGGTTTGTGTCTCCAACCACTTAAGCGAATAGGATTTTTGACATTGATTGCACTAACCACAGGAATCTGCTTTACAGACTTGCCCACTGCACAACTATAAAACACTGTAGTTCTCAACATTCCTTTATTTGGCCAGACATTCCCCATGTGACATTTTCCACTTACTCTTGGCGAAAAAATATCTACAAATTCTCAACAAAAACAATACGAGTCATCCTAGTACATACCCTTTGGGCTGAAAATCTCCCTATAAAATCTTAATATAGTCAATGGAAAATTAGTACTGAAGGGGATTTTTAAGGGATAAGCAAAAGCATTTCCCTCCCCCAAGGAAGGATTAGCTGCTTCTTGATATTGCTGACAGATGCTTATTTCACTTGTTCTTTGAAAGTACCCATGGCAGAAATGCCATATTTCCACATTCAATATGTGCTGTTTTCCCAACTCTTTTTTTTCTCCTACCTAACTGAAATCTGATAATCACCTTAGTTTTGTCTTATCTATCAAACTGTTCAGCTTATTCCCTTCCTTTTCAGAGTGTCCTGTTTCTGGTCCTGTAAGAAGGAGTTGTGGCTTTCTGTTTCTAGAACAAATAAACCCACACTCTCATACCTCCTGTTTTCTACAGCCCTGTGCTTTCTCTTTACTTTCCATCTGACCTTGTCCACATGGTCCAGCTCCTCTTTGATACACAGTGAATGGGAAAACAGGAACCTTCTCCCAGCCCAGATCAATACAATTATCTCTAGAGTATGGCCTGCTCTCCCTGACACAATTCTAACACAAGCCAACGATACCTGCTGTGCAGAGTATCCTCTGCACAGGGCACTGGAGCCCAAAAAAGCAGCAGGCATCAAGATGGATACAATTTTTTAGATTTTTGTTACAAGGAAATATTACTACAAATAATTTTCTGAATACCTCTAAGTAATGACATTACATTTCATACACCCTAGTGAGCACTCCTGTATTTAGATGCTAAATGCAGCAATCTTGGATTCCAAGCACTCGGGAGCGCTCCCTTATGCACAGGGAGCCTCTTTGCCTTTGCCTGTCATTATTCTTCCAGCCTGATTTGTATGGTGCACCTGAGCAGCAAAGCATGGTCAAGAATTGGTTTGGCTTCAGAGTGAGAAATTAGAGAATAAATACATGGAGAATGAAATCTAAAAATAGAAAGCATCTTCTAGAATAAGAAGATAAGAAAAGTTTATACATGGCCCATGCCACAAGACAAAGAGATACAAAAAGAAATGCCTAAACAACTGAATGACAAGATGGATGAGGTAGCATAATATATGATAGTAAGCAGAGCAATTATTTTGCTTCTTTTTTTTATCAGTCCAGGGCTAAAAAATGCAGGAAAAATGCAGGTATTATCCTCTGTTCCTTTCATATCATGCAGCTAACAAGTTCTATTATGATATTGCATTACAGCCTACCCCACCACCACTGAATAAAGACGTATATATTACTGTCAGCTACCAATTTCAAAGCCTCCAATTCCAGAAACATGAATCCATTTGGACAAAAAACAAAAAGTGATCCTGCAGAGTAATAGGTATTAAAATTCTTTGTTCCCTCTGTGCTTACATTGATCTCCTCTAGTTTCCCTCCAGAGGTTTAAGAAATGGCACATCACCACAAACACTTCCAAGCTCAAGCTGCATGCTGGTAGGAATCTGTGCCTACCCTTAGGACTTCCTAGAGAGAGATTCCCAAGATTGATGTAGACACCTACCAAAGTAGAAACATAATGGTATAAATGATAAATGAGGACTATTAAATAACCATATCAACCCTTGGAATATAAATTGTGGATTTGACTATGGATCTGAAACACTTTCCTCTCAAATGCAATCCTAGTTTGCAATCATTTTTTGCAGACTGTAGCTTGTAGTTCAGGTGTAGTTCATGCTGAAGGAGGGGTTCACGAGGAAAATGTGTTGTCATTGCAGTCAGCCATTCTGCAATAAGCCATTCCCCTTCCACACCAGCCATCCCTACTCTATTTTATTCAGCATAAACTATGAAACCTCAGACTAAAGCAGTACCACAGTGATATTCTTTCTGTAGGTTTTGTAACATGATCAGTTGTGTGCATAATGCAAGAAGCAGGACCAAGCAGAGCCTGCACATTCACAGGTCACTCACTCATGAGGTCACTTTATTGCATGCTCAGCGTGGCAACTGCATGTTCACTAATAAAAACTGCACCCCCAGTGATGATGCAGCATGAATTAAAGTATATTTCCATTCAAGGCTCAGTGAACAATTAAAAATCCTGCAATGATACTATAATTCAGAAATTCATGCAGTTTCAAACACCTACAACCATCTATGTTCAGAAACATTAGAGCTAAACATTGGTGTTAAAAGTGTTCTTATCAGTAGTTAGTTAATCCCATGATAAATCTGAGCAGTGAAATTAACAGTTTAGAAACAGAGTCAAAAGAAGCAATGCATAATATTTATTTCAACACATTTCTCTAATTGCTAATTGGACCTTCCCGGACCATGAAGGCATTTAGGTTATTTTTTCCTCTCATTTTGTGCTATCTCGGCTTTTGCATACACTGTGCCTGGGAGAACAGAATGTTCCAGCTGAGGGAAAAAAAACACTGAAGGATGGTAATTAGAGAAAATAGCAATGCAGAGTTGTGACCCATATCATGAACATTAACAAGTACTCAGGAAAGAGATCTCACTAGGAACAACCAGTTAATGATTGTATAAGAAGTGCCTTAAGTTATTCAGCTTGAAAAGGTGCAAGCTACTGAGCAGGGCAAAGTGCTTACTGGCAAACTGAAAATAGGGTTTGCAGACAGGCCCCCACCCAAACCTCAAGTCAAGTTTGACATTTACAGTTTAATATGTTTGTACACTGAGAGCATACAGAGGAGAAAACTGTTTCAGATACAGGCAGCATATCTGGTTTAGGAGGTAAAATCTCTAATTTCTTGTTTTCATAGAGTGAAGAAAATGCATTTCATTATATGAGTAAGGTAACAGTATCTTTATATTTTTAAGATGTCTGCATATGTTTTAGGATATGCGGATATATTTTTCAAGAGACATAAACATGTTCCTTGGCAATTTGAATATTTGGACTTTACCTGTGAGACTGTTTATACATGACTCTCATTTAATCTATGAATTCATTTACCATCCTTCACATCTTTCTGTATGATTATCCCACAAAACTGAAATGACAAGGATGATACAGTTTTGTCTGCTTAGTAGTGACCCTCAACTCCAGAACATTCAGCTTAGCTATTTTGTACCCACACACATTAATCTCAATACTTTGTTCAAGGTACAATGCCCAGTGGTATCCTAAAGAGTAGCCAGGCCTTAGCAAAGATATCTACAGATATTTTGTCCATATGAAAGTCAGGCAACAATTAATTAACTCTTTTTTCGCCCCCCTGCTTCTTTTCTTTTCTCAGGATTAGCCAGCTGAAATGCTTACAGACAACACTACATCTCCCCCACCCAAGGCTGGCCGAGCCAGTGGAGAGAGGTGCACTCACATAATTTCACGTCAGAAGACTCTGTCTTTAGAAGAAGGATGTGGCTGGAATATCCCACATCAGTGGCAGGCCTGAATTTAGGGAGAATCCTTGTAAGGAAAATGACCAGTAAACCTTGTATTCAGTGCTATTCACACATTAGGATAGAATAGGCTGGACATGCAACTACTAAGGGAGAAAGTGGACTGTAAAATGAATATGGTTTTAAAAATTATTTTAAAAGCAACAAGCAGATTTTATAGTTTTAATAAAGGAAATGCATTGTAGTAGCAACATTTTATAGGCTAAAAACAAATTAACATGTAGTATGATAGTTACCTGAGTCATACATTTATGATCTTACGTGGCACTAAAACACTAACTAGGAGGGGAGTGTGGCAACTTAATACAACCTAGAAGAAATGCCTTAATAATTAAGAAATTACATGATTTTATTTGCAGTCTATCACAAGCAGTGCCATCAAATTTATCTAACGTTTTTCCTAAGTAACTTAACATTTATAATCCCTTTAACCTGAATCAGTCCATATCCATAGAGATAAAAGGGAAAAGAAAAGAACAATATGGAAACATATTAAAGATTCCATTCAGCTGTCCCTGAAGGCTTCCAAGCAGTTTCAATTATAGCTGTGTCAAAAGTAACACTCTAATGGTCCCTTTACACCTTGTTTCATATACTTATACTCCATGAAATTACTGGTAAAAAATAAAGACCGAAGTAAAAAGTTGCTAGCAAAGTATGACTGAAGGCAAGCTTTAGATAAATTATACATCGGTTACAATTCTATTCTTGTAGCTATTAGTGATACAAGATGTTCATGTGTTTAAGTAAAATCCTCTCATTGGAGCCATTTTCCAAGTTGTACAGGCGCTCCAGAGTGTCACCAGGTAAAAAGACAGATAGAAGTTGTGGGGTTGTGAATTGTGTTTTAATTCTCCTGGTGAGAGGGGTTTTGTTTTGTTTTGTTTTTTAATTTACCAAAGGCCTTTCATTTTTAGGTATCTCATTATTTACAAGGATTGCATATGGCCCCAGCTTCAGCTGATTCTCAGTTCAAGTCAAATCCACACACTTTTTCTAGTGTTCGGTTTTGGCCCTTCAGAAATGCTGTTTAATAGCAAAGGTTATCTGGTAGAGGCTTTATGTCCAGAACACAGGGTAAATAATTTCCAAAACCTATTGGAAGGCACTTGGGAGATGACAGGGAAAGAATTTAATTGTATTGTGAAAGGCTTTGTGGAAAATCCATAGGCTAAAAGCAAGTTTAATTAGCAGGAATACGTGGGGACATTGGCCTATGCAGCTACTA
The DNA here is from genome assembly GCA_013400675.1 of Oxylabes madagascariensis. NCBI lineage: Eukaryota > Metazoa > Chordata > Aves > Passeriformes > Timaliidae > Oxylabes > Oxylabes madagascariensis. The sequence continues at coordinate 2,219 of VYZR01010796.1, read as the reverse complement.
GAATTAGAACAATATATGCACAGTTAACTGTTTTATATTTACATAGGTCAAGTACATAATGTACAGACTTGGTGCTGACTTCATTAATGTTTGAATAAAAGTTTAAAATGTTTGGGGCTCATAGGTCAGAGCAAT
>VYZR01010790.1:0-20460 GCA_013400675.1 Oxylabes madagascariensis | reverse complement strand
GCCCGGCCAGCTGTGACTTATAAAGGGAGCAGCCCAGAGGAATGCATCTCCCGTGGCTGATAAGCCGAGATGACTGGAGGAGTTTGAACTACCTTTGCAGCCCCCGGAGAAGAGAGGGGGAGAGGGGAAAAAAGGACAGGAGAAAAGAAAAAGAAAAATATTTAAGTGCTTGCATAATATCAATAAACAACTCCCCTCTCTAGTGGCAGGGAAGGCTGGAATGTTTTGGGTGGGGAGGAGAGACAGTAAAAGAGTAGAGCTGGTTTTTGGATTTTTTTTTTTCTTTTCAGGTTTTTTCTCGTTCTCTATTTAAATTGCATGTTACATGTTCATAATGCAAAACTGCCTTGGTTGTCAGTGGTGCTGCAAGCTATGGGTAAGAGGGGTGAGAAGGAAGTGTCAGGACTGCCCTGGGTGCAAGCTCCCATGGGCAGATTTGCAGGGTCACCCTACTGGAGCGAACTCCAAACCAGCGTGTTCTGGGATGCCCTGGGCATGGTTGAGCCCACTGGAGTGCTATCTTGGGAAATGTGTGGGAAATTACTCCTAGGCTAGGTTTAAGGAGTACAAGTTCCATACAACAAGCAGCCCCATAACCTGTACAGGGTCTCTGCTTGCTAAGAGAGCACCAGTCCCTGCATTGCTCCCTCATCCAGATTTTGCTAACATGAGCACTCTCAGGAGAAAATGTGCTGCCCCACCGGTTAAACCGGCCTAATTCCATGGACTTCAGCTGTCCATAAGATCAGTGGCCCCAAGGAGATCACAGACTGCTGCTGCAAATGCCATGAGAAAGTGAGTGAGAGGGGAACTGTCAGGGGAGATCAGTCCAGTTGCCCCATTGTTCTGCAGGTGCGAGCCCTCCTGTGCCTCTGCAACACACACTTCAGGCCAAGTATCAACTAAGGTGAATTCACTTTTTGCTGTAGCAGTCACTGCAGTTTGCTGATTGGCACCAGCCACAATTTAAAGGTAGGTTGTCTAATTGGCCCCTTTTCCCACTGCATTTCTCTTGTATTTGATTATTAATTGCTCCCAAATTTGTCATCCACCAAAAGGCATCTTTTCTCCTTAAACTGGGAGGATTTTACTGCTCCCGCCTTGCTTCCCACTGCAGCGAGAGTTTTTGTGGGCTGCATCTGATTTTCTTGAAACACTCCAGGCACTCATGGTGCACCCAGCACCTATTCCTCTTTTTCTGGGAAACCAAAGAGTGTGGTTTGTTCTGTGGACAGAGCCAGGTTTTCCACGCTCTTTGCGCTGGTGAGAAGGAAAGTTGTAGGTTCCCTTGGGAAAGGAGATCCCTGTTTCCTGCACTGAGACAGTGCTGTGGTTAGTGCTGTGTGCTTCATGTGTGACATGCTGCCATGCTCTGCCCATGCAACCAGCTCGGGCTCCTCTCAGCTCCCAGCTGCAGTGAGCAGACTTAAATTATTAGACCAGCAGAAGAGTAGTTACAGACACCTTAGCATGAATGCAATAGCAGAGCCAGAGGAATTCTGGGGACAAAGAATTACCTCTCACCTTCAGTTCTGCTGCCCATACACCATTGCACTCTCCTTTCTTTCTGACATTGAGGTCCATTGTTTTGTACACTGCTGAGAACGTTCCTATGCTACCTGGAGACTCTTATTTTAAAATAACTAGTTTGGAGAAGGAAAAAAACTACAGTGGTGATGTTTGTAAGTGAAGCCTGAAGTGTTCTGAAAAGTATCTAATTTGTAGTAAGCAAAGCGTATGATGCTGTCAGAAATTGAAGTTTCTAAGGAGTCTCAAGCTGGCTCTTTCTAAGCTTGGTTTACCCCCTTGTGTTCAAGAAATGCTTGAGGCCAACAGAAATGACTGTGTTACCAAATATAATAAATAAAACAACCCACTGACAGTAAGCTTTTGAACAAGAATAAAATATCCCCTGGAATGTGTACTAGACAAGTACTCCAGCCGTGGGCTAGGGCAAATATGGAATGAAAATGGCTGGCTATGAGAACAAGATTTCAATGCTCTAGGTATTCTCACAAGAGGGTGTGTTTGTGTGTACGAAACTGATAATTAAATTGGAAATGCTCTGTGTTGACACAATATATGACAATGTTCAGAGTCTAGAGGGCTCCACAAAGCTGTTGTTAGTTGTTGCATGTGATTATTTTTGTCTACACTTGGAAAGTTTTAGTAGCATAACTGTGTTTTATGTATTTTTTCAACTTGGGTTTATTTGCTATAGTAGCATCCAGATGTTTTACACTTGAATAGTTTAGCACTGAATCAGAAAAAGGCATTAGCATGCTTAGGACTTTTATGCCAGCGTAAATGCATCTACCCAAAGGGAGATTTTACCATTTTGTGCTCGTATTATGAACAGCAGTGAAGCCTTCCAAAGGGTGGACACCAGCCCTCATCAAAAACAGCCCACAGGCAAGAAACAAAAGTGATGCTTGGTTTTGGTGTCCAAGCTTGAAAAAAGTGCAGAAAAGGGGAACTGATTATCAATATGCTTTTGTCTAAACCTTATGAACACTCTTGACGCGGGAAAGATCATGTTCCCTTTGTATATTGAACCCAGCTGCTGCTGTAGTACAAGAAGGGAAAGATGCCTCTATCTTGCAGCTTCATCTCTTGTCTGGTAGTGAGAGTATTGTCAGGTCTCACCATTTTATTGGGAATTTTGAGGAAGATTGACTCCTTTTCCTCAAAGTCCAGTTTGTTAGTGAGGGGAGTGTGGGGTGCTGGGGCTGAGCTGCACGTTGCTGTCCTGGGGCAGAGAACAGGAAGGAATCAGCCAGGCAGGGAAATGGACTTGGGACAGCCTGGCCTGGGGACTGGGGCCACTGTGGCTTTTGGCCACACTACATCTGCCCTTTCCCTGCAGCTGCCAGTCCTTGTGCTGGGTCTCCTTCCCATTCACCCATGTGCTGAGAGTGTGGGATGTGTTCTTCAAATCTTAACTGGGCAGGAAATTCCCTCTTGAGCTGCAGAGGTTGTAACAGGAAGAGAAAAAACCTCTTAGTCAGCATCAGCTTAGTTTTTGATGGATGCATCAATTTCCTCAGTCATGAGAAAACTCTCCACCCAAAGAAGTCCGCAAATGTGGAAAGTTGTTGTGTCTCTGGATCCCCTGGGTGTACAGCTGCATCCTATGTTTCTTGTCATCTCTGTCAACTTGGAGCTTGGAGGAAGCATCTTCAGAGCAGAGGGTACTTCTCATCTGCGGAGAAGTCAGGCATGAGCTCACAGGGAACTGCTTGCACCAAGGAGAGTGGGTGAGGGGGTTGGACAAGGTCTGTTTGTACTACGATTCCTAAGTTAGGTGCCTGGAAAGCAAGAGAGATACATTTACATTTGGTGACTCCTAAAACTAGTGTGTTGTTTGGGCCATTGTGTTGTCCCCTCATGCCCCAGTTACTACTGTGCAATCCCAGATCTTCCATAAAAATGAATGCTACAGTGTCCACTGAGATGCTCTGCAGTTGCAAAGGAGGATGCCTGTCAAATGTGAGCCTTGTTTCAAAAACCTCCCCAGGAGCCAAAACATGCAGTAGCAGCACAGATCCCTGAGCAGGTGCAGCTCTGCATAGGTGAGATGAGGCTGGGAGAGGTGTTCCTCTGCTGTTTGGCTTTAGGCATGTCCCACATGCAAATAACTTCATCTCCTTCTGCCACAGCTTGTCTGGGAGAGCAGGATTTTTACAAGTAGTTTCAGGGCCCATCTTTAAGTTGTGCAGCCCCCAAAGCACAGGATTTCTCGTGCATGTAAAAGGTCTCTCCACCTGTGTGAAGTATTCGTGGTGACGAAAACCACATTCCAGTATCATTGTCACTGTGGTTTTCACATTAAAACGCACAATTAAATAACTGTCAACCTTTCATCATACATATATATTAGACCTTGTTTTCCATCCCATTCCCTGACTCCTTAGTTAAAGGCTGGATCTGGACAGATTGCTTGATTACCTCCTGGTTTGTTTTGTGCACCTGCAGCATGGCACAAAAGGACTCTGTGCAATGCAATCACCTTCTTGACTTAAATATGTTTTCTTTCACTTGAGTACAAGCAAGGTTTTGGGATGTAGCAGGCAGAAGGACATTGGATATCTGTGTGACAGTGTGGGAAAAGGGGTGGGTTTAATGCCGTGTTATGGGGGTACCCCCCAGCAGCCGAGAAAGGACAGGGAGGATATGTTCTGTGCAGCATCCACCAGGCTTGGCTTGGGCCTGTGCCTGATGGGTGACTGTACGGGGTTTTTTTTCTTTTTGGGGTTTTAGCTACTTTTGCCCGATCCGCCATGCCAGCAGTGCAGAATTAATGTCATTTAAGTGAGGACTTGCAGCACTTTCTGCATGAGGGTGTCAGTGCCAGCCTGGGGTACCATGGGGCTGTTGCCTTGCTGAGCCCAGTGCCAGGCAGGCTCAGGGGAGCCTGTGCTGCTTCAGCCAGCAGCCCCTCACAGGAGGGACAGGTCAAGGGGAAAAAAAAGAGGTGTGGGTTCAAAGAGGAATTGCATGATATTTGTATTCCTGTCAACGGAAGTTTCCAGAAGGCTACAGCTTCCCGTGAAATGGTTCTCTTGCTAACTTGGCAGTGGCCTGCATATGTACAGCCTGTCCAGGTGAAGGTTTGGGGTCACATAAGAGGAAGTTGTTTCACTGCAGGGCACTTATGGTGCAAAAAATAGCTTCTTGGGGTAGTGAGCAGCTCTTGACTCTGTTAGAGGTAATGTGTTAACTTTTGCAAATCTTGTCTTGCTCCAGACACTTGTCATAGTCTAAATACATTGCAGTTTTTGTTCTTCCTCCATTTAATTAACACTTATTAACACTTAATACTCAAAATGAGCAAACCCTGCCTATACAAGCAAAACCCCTCTGCATCTTCTCTGCCTCTCTTAAGGATGCTGCTGCCTCAGGCAATTCCCCAAACACAGAGCAGGAGAAAAAGTTGCCACCTAGCTCAGCACCAGTTCTGCTTGTTGGTGTGTCCACCAACATTTTAAGAGCAGAGAAGGCTCAAATGCCTGGTGTGTTTGGATCCTGGAGCAGGTATGTCGTCCCTACTCCACTCTGCTGTGCAAGGAGCCCTGATGAACCACATGGGAAACAGCTGCCCAGAACTCTGCCCTGGGAAGTAAGGGCCAGTGGCTTGGCAGGCACATTACTTCCTCTGGTGCTCAATGGAAGCACCTTTGTGCTCACTGAGTTGGGCTGAAGGGCTGACTGATGTTAAAAGGTGTTAAAACAAGTGCTTAAACTCAGTCACTGCTCTCTAGGCCTCCAGAGCCAGGGCAGTTCCCCTCGTGGACTACTTGCCCTCAGGGTCCACACTTTTCTCAGCCAAGGGACAAGCTGGCACACCTCATCAACGCCTTCCAAAGGCAGGCTGAGCTGCATTTTATTGTGCTGTGCTGGCTGCTTTCCAGGTTATGGCACAACCCAAACCCTCTTTTCCTTCTGTGATTCTTCAGGCTGGATGGTGGCAATGCAGGCACAGAGGGGGTCCCCATCAAGAGTTCCTCACCCCACAACACCTGCATCCTTCTCCACCAGTGGTTTCAGTTCAAGTGTCAGAGACAGTATGCAGCAGGTCTCAGCCGAGAGAGGACAGTGCCTGGTTTAGGATGGGATGGGCAGCAGAGCAGTGGTGAGCACCTCGGGGCCATACACTGGTGAGGCAGTCAAGTGTGAGTGGAGGAACACAGAGGAATGATGCTGGAGAGCTGGTGAGTAGCAGGAAAAGGAGTAGAGGTGCTTGAGGACCAGTGGCAACAAGGAAGGAAGCAAGCTGATTTGGGTGTGACAAGGAGGTGCCCTACTCTTCTGCTGGGACCTTGCTGTCCTGGGAGTGCCAGAGGGTTGCTTTTGTGGTCCTGACAAAGGACAAGTCATGATCAGAGTCACTCTGGAAGGGGAGGATACTTTCATGCTCTGCTTTGTCATGAGGAGACTTGTAAACTAGATAGTAATCCAAGAGACCATGACAAAAAAGAAGATATGAGGGAAGGGTCGAGGAGTTTTCCACCATGAAATTGTGTGAAAAGGTGATGAGAAGGAACTCAAAAGAGTGCTGTTGTTGCCTCAGGCCTGCAGAGGTTTCACTCTCTGAGGTGTTAGCAGGCCTGCAAAGCTCCAGCCAGGCCTGGGCTTGACCTGGTTTTCTATCCCCATCATGACTCTGCCCAATGCAGAAAAATGGGTACCCTCCTCCCTCACTTGATCTGTTGCTGGAAGAAGCCAGGCTGGGCAGGGTCTGCCAGGCATGTGCCAACAATGTATCCCAGAGATGGGGTGTGAGAGTATCCAGAGCATCCCTCAGCCTCTTTGCTTCTTTGCTTTTAATGCCTGTAGAATCTCAGTGGCTGTGAAAATGCTGCTTAAACCTGCAATTAAAGGGGCTGAGGGTTTATCAATCACTGCTTCATTTACCTTATTGCAAACACTGCATCACTGTAAATGCTGCAGTTACTTTAGTTTGGAAATGCTCACTCTCATTTTAGGACAATCAGTTTCAGTGGAGTAGAACCGAAGAGTTAGATGTGACTTGCTAAAACATCACGAGAGTTTAAGAAGTACAGATAGCACTTAGGGAGATCCTGGACAATTGGCATTGCTTTTTCCCTGGATATATGTGCACTCACCAGTAGAACTAAATCTTTTGCCTGTATAGCAATTTAATTAGAACTGATTAAAGTAAACATGTCCTGAATGTTTGAATGTGATAGTAATACTGCATTATAAATGTAATTTTGGTTAAATAATGGCTTCTTTGTTTGAACAGGATAACTATCCATCTGAAACACAGGGGTGAAACTTTAGTTAATAATAAAACTCCCACTAACTTCAATTGAGCTATATTTCACCTTAATTACACTCATAATTGCACTTTCAGTTTGATTACAGAATTTACCGTTTCCTGCTTGGAGGGGGAACATTGTTGTAGGGGGAACAATGTACACTTTGGAAAGTGTACATTGTTGTACACTTTCTAAAAAAAAATGGGAACAGAGGATTGTTGACATGTAGTATGTGAGCCTGGATTTCCCCCATTCAGTGAAATGATGGAGCTTACTTGTCCCAGGATTCAGAAGAATCACTAAGCATTAGGAGTTGCCACAAGGGATCTCACTAAAAAAAGATATTGTAGGCTTGGCTTTGAGCAGTGGTTGTCAGTTCCTGTGGATCTGGCTGCTCCAGTCCTGGGGAGGAGTAACTGAGGAAAGCAGGCTGTTAGCAAATTTAAATATACTGCCTGAGACCTGACCTCCACTGGTAAAGTATACAGGGGCTTCCCAGGCTGAAAAATGTTGAAAACAACTGTCCTTGATGAGTAGATATGTTCAGTAGTCAAGGACCTGTCTGGATGACCTCGGGACATACTTGACAAATAGCATGTGTTTCTGAAGACCTGTTATTTAAAAAATCTCTTGCTGAAGCCAAATCAATGCTCTTTCATTTGTGTACAACTCTGATATCCAGTTCTTGGGTGTGTATTTCCTCTGGACATCCCGGAGGATATCTGTGGCTCCCCTGTTTGTGAACTGAGGTTGGTAACGTGACTGTGGATCTTGCATCACAGTCTGTGTATGACTGTGTGCAGCACCTGGTGACTGGTGCTGTGTGTCCCCACATCTGGCACCTCTTCATGTAACAGAATGGGCACAAGAGCTCAGATATGGCACCAGCACACAGCTCTCCCTCCTCAGCACATTGGTTCAGTGTTTTTTGCTTTTCATCTCCCTAGCTGAGAAAAGGGGGAAAAAACCTGTTTCTCTTTTGTAAAGCTGCCTGAACATTAAAGTTGTGAGTCTGTATTAAACTGTTTCTATGAGCAGTAAGTGACCATGGCTTCCCAGAGTAACTAAAGCAAGTTTGTCATGAAGAGACATTTCTTCCCTTCCAAACCAACCCCAAAGCAGGGGTCTTCTAAGTCCAGATGGGAAATGCCAGTGATATATTCATATTCCCTCTGTTCAGATCTGATCTAAGCCCACTGTAAAAAATTAAATACTCCCTAGGACTTTCAGGGGTTGGGACCTTTGTGATTTTTAACTTAGCAGTGCTATTTGTGCTTTTATCTATAAAATTCTACTTCTGTTTTTATGCTTGTTTAGTGTGGGCTGACTGGAGACAGTCTGCTGTTTTACTGCAGACTTCCCTGCACTTACTAATTTAAGACTGCTGCTCAGACTGAAATTTCCAGGTTGGCTCATGATGAATCCGTAGTCTATATACAGCGCTTGGGAGATATTTCCGTATCCTGAAATAACAGGAGGTTTGTGATAGATCATTTCATGACTTTGTGGTGTTCCGCAACTCATGGGATAGAGGACAGATGTCACCAAACTGTTGTACACCCAAACAGTCACTGCACAACTATTCTTTTTGAAAACCAATACAATTGAACTGACACACGAGTTTCCATGCCAAGTAAAAATAATGGGCATATGTATTTTTTGTGGTTTTGTAAAAAGAGAGCTTTTGCTGGTACCTTCCCCAGAGTTCTTGGTAGTGCTCTTAAACAAAAAAGAAACTAAACCAAAAAAATCCTGACCTCCAGATGACCCAGCTTTAAAACCTGGTGAATTAAAAGTCTGGTAGCACGATTTGCTTGCTCCCAAAATAGTTTCGATGTAAAGCAACAGGTAAAGACATAAAAAAGTACTGTCCCAAGTTTGCAAACTGAATCAATCAAGTTCCAGTCTGTCAAAATCAGCAGGGGCCAGCCTTAACCTTGCCCTGATAACCTGTGCAGGCTGAGGAGGCAGCAGGAGACCAGGGAAGGGCTCGTACGAGCTGCAAAAGGCTGCAGAGCAGATTTCAGGTGAGCTTGGCTGCCAGGGAGACACCAAGCTAGAGTCTGACTTTTCAGCAACGGCTCCACATCTAACTGTTTTAGGGATATTTAAAGTAATATTTTCAAAGCACACCATTACAAAGAGCCTTCTTGGAAAAGCTGGCTTCTCCTTTTAGTGCCCAAAAATGCAGGCTAAGCTATTTTGAAGACCTAGTTCTGTTTGTGGCTGCTGAACTGTTTTAAAAGCCAAACCCTTTTTCATATAAACACCAAACTGCCTGATGTCAAGTCAGGTTGGCAAGATAAGATAAGAGGCTTCAGTGAGGAATAAGTGGAGGAGATTTTATGGAAACTGAGTTATTGTAAATAGATAGCATCAAGAAGAAGGGGGGTTTGTGTGGTGCTGTCAAGAGCAGAGGTGGATAGAGAGTGAATACATATTTTTTAGAGCTGTGGCAGAAGACAGTAAGTGGGAGGTGAGGGTTCCCCCACCCCTCTCACTGCTGTGGCCAGGAATCCCATGGCACAGGTCTGAGCGAGGGGATCTGGAAGCCAGTGGACGGCAGCAGCACAGGCTCAGCATTTCAGAGGCAAGCTCAGAGGGCAATGAGAGGAATGGAGGGAATGTGATAAGGCTGGGGGAGGATTCGGTAAGGGAATGAGCAGGGAAAAGGAGGGGGTGTGGGAAGCCAGGAATGCCCCTTTCCACTGTCTCCCTGTTTCCCCATGCTGAAGGCAGGTTTGGGACCTTCAGCTGAAACGTCAGGGAACTGCTGTACCGAGGGATATCCCTGTTACTCATGGATGAAGCAGATACCTTGACTAGTGTCCTTTCACCTATCCCTGATGGCAGGAACAAGGGACAGTATGCTGCCAGCAGTCACTCATCCTGGCCACCAGGAACCTCAGAAATAGCAAGACTTTGTTGTAATTGTCCTTGTATTTGTAGGTGACTTGGCCCAAGCAAAGCCAAAAGTCAGTGGAAATCCCTAGGCTTCTGTGGATATTCCTGTGAAGACAGAACAGATCTGCAGGATCATACTGCAGAGGATTTTTTTTTAATGGAGAACTCTTGCTTTTTGAAAAGGTGGAACAGTGTAATTCCACAGCACAGAAAAAAGCTCAGGGGATCGCAAATGATTATGCTGGGCAGCTGCTGAGCTGTGCTGGGTGGCCAGGTTGTTCCTGAGTGCTGAGGGNAATACAATTGAACTGACACACGAGTTTCCATGCCAAGTAAAAATAATGGGCATATGTATTTTTTGTGGTTTTGTAAAAAGGGAGCTTTTGCTGGTACCTTCCCCAGAGTTCTTGGTAGTGCTCTTAAACAAAAAAGAAACTAAACCAAAAAAATCCTGACCTCCAGATGACCCAGCTTTAAAACCTGGTGAATTAAAAGTCTGGTAGCACGATTTGCTTGCTCCCAAAATAGTTTCGATGTAAAGCAACAGGTAAAGACATAAAAAAGTACTGTCCCAAGTTTGCAAACTGAATCAATCAAGTTCCAGTCTGTCAAAATCAGCAGGGGCCAGCCTTAACCTTGCCCTGATAACCTGTGCAGGCTGAGGAGGCAGCAGGAGACCAGGGAAGGGCTCGTACGAGCTGCAAAAGGCTGCAGAGCAGATTTCAGGTGAGCTTGGCTGCCAGGGAGACACCAAGCTAGAGTCTGACTTTTCAGCAACGGCTCCACATCTAACTGTTTTAGGGATATTTAAAGTAATATTTTCAAAGCACACCATTACAAAGAGCCTTCTTGGAAAAGCTGGCTTCTCCTTTTAGTGCCCAAAAATGCAGGCTAAGCTATTTTGAAGACCTAGTTCTGTTTGTGGCTGCTGAACTGTTTTAAAAGCCAAACCCTTTTTCATATAAACACCAAACTGCCTAATGTCAAGTCAGGTTTGCAAGATAAGATAAGAGGCTTCAGTGAGGAATAAGTGGAGGAGATTTTATGGAAACTGAGTTATTGTAAATAGATAGCATCAAGAAGAAGGGGGGTTTGTGTGGTGCTGTCAAGAGCAGAGGTGGATAGAGAGTGAATACATATTTTTTAGAGCTGTGGCAGAAGACAGTAAGTGGGAGGTGAGGGTTCCCCCACCCCTCTCACTGCTGTGGCCAGGAATCCCATGGCACAGGTCTGAGCGAGGGGATCTGGAAGCCAGTGGACGGCAGCAGCACAGGCTCAGCATTTCAGAGGCAAGCTCAGAGGGCAATGAGAGGAATGGAGGGAATGTGATAAGGCTGGGGGAGGATTCGGTAAGGGAATGAGCAGGGAAAAGGAGGGGGTGTGGGAAGCCAGGAATGCCCCTTTCCACTGTCTCCCTGTTTCCCCATGCTGAAGGCAGGTTTGGGACCTTCAGCTGAAACGTCAGGGAACTGCTGTACCGAGGGATATCCCTGTTACTCATGGATGAAGCAGATACCTTGACTAGTGTCCTTTCACCTATCCCTGATGGCAGGAACAAGGGACAGTATGCTGCCAGCAGTCACTCATCCTGGCCACCAGGAACCTCAGAAATAGCAAGACTTTGTTGTAATTGTCCTTGTATTTGTAGGTGACTTGGCCCAAGCAAAGCCAAAAGTCAGTGGAAATCCCTAGGCTTCTGTGGATATTCCTGTGAAGACAGAACAGATCTGCAGGATCATACTGCNACAGTATGCTGCCAGCAGTCACTCATCCTGGCCACCAGGAACCTCAGAAATAGCAAGACTTTGTTGTAATTGTCCTTGTATTTGTAGGTGACTTGGCCCAAGCAAAGCCAAAAGTCAGTGGAAATCCCTAGGCTTCTGTGGATATTCCTGTGAAGACAGAACAGATCTGCAGGATCATACTGCAGAGGATTTTTTTTTAATGGAGAACTCTTGCTTTTTGAAAAGGTGGAACAGTGTAATTCCACAGCACAGAAAAAAGCTCAGGGGATCGCAAATGATTATGCTGGGCAGCTGCTGAGCTGTGCTGGGTGGCCAGGTTGTTCCTGAGTGCTGAGGGCAGAGCAGCCACAGCAGTACACCCTCACTCCACATCAGATCTGGTGTAACGTTCCTGGCTCCAGCACTAACCCAAGTGTCTGCACATTCTTATCAGCAAGACTTGCAGGTAGCATTACATGTTTGTCCACTTGGAATAGAAATATTCCTTAACTCTGAACATCCCTGGTGTTTCTCTTCGTGTAATAGTCTCTATTGGTGGACAATAGATTGATATATTTATATTTAATCTTTCTGGCTATATAAATTCCTGCCTGCAATGACTCACAACCATCTGAATTCAGAAAAAGGCAATTAGAGACAATCCATCATGGCACATATACGCATGAGTTTGTAACTCACTTGCTATCCTAACGTGACAGCTAATGACCTCGCAATTTTTGTTATATGAACATAACCCAAGCCCTGTACCTGAACAACTGAACATTTTCAGAGCTTTAATACAGATTTGGATTGTGTAGCTCATTAATACTTTGAGAAAGCTTTAGGGGAAAGAGAGGTAATCTTTAAAAGCCATGGGTGGAGAAAGGGGGTTAATAAGACAGACAAGGATAGTTCTATTAGTAGCTGACTGCGGGGTTTTTTAGGATATTCTTTGTCATAGATATAAACTTTTATGGTTAATTGATCAGTTTTAACTGCTGGATTCTTGCAAGCCATCATACTTGTAGCTGAAAGCTCTAGAAGGATGGTGCTGACCTCCCAGAGTAGATCAGACTTCTCTGCTGGCACAGAAAATATTATGTGGAAAGAATTGTGGTTAGCAAAAGATTTTGCAATGTCAGTAGTACCCAGAGGGATGAGGAGGTGGAGCTCTCCATGTGTAATATGAGGTTTGATACCAGCAGATTTAAGTATCTCAGATAAAATTTGTGATTTCATCCTGGTATTTTGGTGAAGACCTGGGCACCCTGCTTTCTTCTCACAAAAAGAAAGGAATAGTCTTCCTTCTTCTGTTACCAAGATGCTGGCCTCCTGCAAGGGAGAGCTTTACGTCCCTGTTCTCCATCCATCCCACAAGCCACCCAGCAGACCAGCCTCCTGATTCTTACAGTGGTGCTTCCCAGACATCTCTTCCTGTGTTGAGTAGGCACATCTTGGGCAACCTCTACCTTTTCAAGACCACCCTTTTCCTCAGAACAGATGCTGACTTCCCACCATTTACAAACTAGTCATGCTCTCTGCCACAAAACACACTAACAGGGGTTTAAGTCAATGTCAGATGGGTCCTGAAATGTCACACCTGTCTGAGAAGCAGGCAGCTGAATTCTGTTTGTGCTGCAGCAAAGGGCCACACAGATGGATCTCAGTGGCATATTTTGATTCAGTCAGATGATGTGCTGCTGAAAAATATATGTGATTGGTGTGCTGTCAGTTTTGAGTTGGAGGAGAAAATGGCAAGGAGACTGAATTAATTAGTATTAAACCACACTTGGCAGGCACTAACTCCTCCAGAAAGTATCTGTTGCTAGAGGGTATGAAAATATACCTGTTGAGTTGGATGGGTGAGGTGCAGAGATAGTGCCAGGAAGCAGGACTTACACCAAGACAGTGCAGAAACCAGCATAACGTTCTTGGGTGAAAAATAATTTAAAAGCAAGTAGCGATGTCCATGACTTACAGGCCCCTTTTCACCTGGGCACTGAAGTCAGCCGGTATTGAAGAGAAAATGGTTGGCCTGTTCTAGGCAGGAAAATGCAACCATGATGCTGAATGTCTGAGAGCTCTGGGAAGAAATATCCCAGCATGTGGAAGTGACCATGTTTTTCTACTGCTGTTTCACCAGTAGATCTCAATGTGTTTTGGAGCAGTTCTCAAGAAGTCTCCAAGGTTATTTCCACTTTTCTGTGGGGAATACAAAGTTCAGGTACCTGAGGCACAGGGAAGGGAGGGTAGTAAACCTGCATAAACTGTTACCTTCTTTAGGAACATGATAATTAAAGCAAACATACAGAGAGCCTTTGCCTGGCGTGGAATCTCAATAAACTACAACCAAGGTATCTGCAATATATTGTCTTGATTATGAGACAGTCATTTGAGTGTAAGAGTGAGTCTTGTAGAAGAATGAGTATTTTTTTCCCTGTTTATCTCTTTTCCCCGTGTGAAAACTAGGGTTTCCAATTAAAAAAAAAAAAAAAAAAAGGGCAAGGTACCAGCATAGCTGGCAATGGAATAATTCCCTGGGCTCTCAGGTTAGTCTTCATCTTTTTGGAACCTCTGCCCTAGTCAATCATGTGAATGTAATCAGTGTTCATATTCACATTCTCATGAGTTTCAGGGGAAATGAAGTGTCACTTTAGCTTTTTTCCCCCACAAATCTTGGGTTTTCTCACCACTACCCTAACAAACACTGAAATTAGATTATTTAACCTAAATTGATGTGTTCAGTATTACTGCAATACAAATTAAGACAATTTCAACACAGCATTAAAAACATGTCACCTTCACATTCCTGTAGCATTGTACAGGAACTGACATGACTTCTTATTTTGCTTGTCCATGGAAGGGAACTGTTATTTTCTTTGTTAAAGTATTTTTTCATTGGATGGAAATAATTGCAAGTGGAACAAAACAAAATGTTTCGATCAAATACAGGGCTGGTCTTGTTTTTTCCGGGAAATGTTTCATGTTTTCATTCTTCTCTCCCTCTCCCAGGGATAATATAATGGACAGTTAGAGATCACCTTCCATCTCAGAGGATCCTAGATTCCACAGGGATCCCTTCCTTTGCCACTGGAATTTTGGTACCCGTGAAGCAAGTAATTTATTCCCACGGAGTACCACAGTGAAGGTGAGTCATCTGCCACAGAGCAGGGGAGTTTTCAGGAGACAAGACTCCAGTTCAAAATTCATGCCAAAAACAAGGGTTAACACTGGAGTGTCAGATCTGGCTAGCCCATGGCTGAAGAATGAAAACCAGCAGCTGTCTGAATTCCAGGGATGGTGCTGGGAATAGTTGCAACGAAACAAAGTCCCATCAACTTTGATCTTGGATCTCCTGCACAGGATTAAAGGAATAACTGAGTTTGGGCCTGAGGCACAGACATTTGGGGAAGCAGCAGGGGGAATTTGCTAAGTTTTCATGGGAGTTTACTAAGCATATGAGGGTAAAGCAAAGATAATTCTCTTTTATCATTGAAATCCATTTCTTTAAACTGTGAGTGTGCTTCGAAGCCCCAGTGAGATCACAGCGAGGACATCAGCAGACTTGCCATGCTCTCTGCGTGGTGCTGCTTTGTTTGGGTTGAAGAGGTGATTTTTTGTGTCCTGGATCAACCTTGTAAATAAGAATGGAGCAAGGCAAGATTTGTTTGTGCAAATCCAAATATTTTCCTCATTCCCAGCTTTTTCCCAAGTTTGATGAGCTCGGTTCATATACCTGCCATTTCCCTGGGATATGAGCAGCTGCCAGAAACCCCTCTGGCTGCTGTCAGTCTGGCTTAGGACACCTTTGCAGGAATGGCTCCAAGACAAGAGAGTGCAGTCCATCCAGATACAGCATTCAATCTCCACTATTGTCAGAGCAAGGGATCATATTTCTCTCACCCCTGCCCTCTGGGTAAAAAAAAGGCAAATGTTTCATAAAGGTACCATAATAAGTATGCTAGAGTTGTCTTTGCAGCCTCCTTCTCCTCCCCAAACTGGAATGTGCCTAAGCTCCTTCTGGTCTGTTTATTCCTTTTTTTCTAGCAGCCCTTGGGGAAGGTACCTGATACCTTTTCGCAAACATTATTTATGGACTCAGAATGCCAGAAACATGTCTCTACAAATAGTCTGCGCAACATGTCTACTGGCACCTACTTATATCAGTCCCCAGTGCTCAGATTTTTTTGTCTTTTTGCTGCAAGTCAGATTTACTGCTGCAGAGTTGCTTCCACGTGAGCACTACTATAGTGACTGATAAGCTGCACTTGCCCAGTAGTGTCCCAATTGTTCGTGGTTCCTGGTTATTCCTGCTTAGGTCCTAGGGCCAATGTTTAGTGTTTCTGGAAAAAAGAAAGGTCTGTGTTACATTGCACAGCACCCTAGGATGCACCACAGAGGGTGAGCTCCCTTGATCTGTAGTGGACCACCTCTTACCCAGCACCACTCCCATCTGTGATGTCTGTATTAATTAGATGTACGTGGGTGTTCTCCCCATGTACCCAGCTCTAAGGTTAAAAAACACGTTTGTACCAGAGAACCAGCCGTATGTACACTTTTCATCAAAACCACTTAAAAACTTTCCTTTGGAGAAAATCATTGTCTTTGTTAGTATTTCTGCCCATTCAGGATCAAAACGACAGCATAAAATTTTCTGAAAGAAGCTTAGTGGGTTTTGCCTCTTCTCTTACCTAAAACAAAGAAGAAAAGGCTGCTTTTTCACACTTTTATAGTGTTTCCCTGTGAATCTGGAATTCTTTATAAACGATGTAGATCTTGGTCTCAATACAACAGTATTAAAGGAAATACCTCACTTCCTGTCAAGAGTTTAAGATAAAAT
The DNA here is from genome assembly GCA_013400675.1 of Oxylabes madagascariensis. Classification (NCBI taxonomy): domain Eukaryota; kingdom Metazoa; phylum Chordata; class Aves; order Passeriformes; family Timaliidae; genus Oxylabes; species Oxylabes madagascariensis. The sequence goes on along the minus strand of VYZR01010790.1, from coordinate 4,210 downwards.
GGAAAACAGTGTGTTCAACTGAAACCATAGGGCAGGAACTGATCTGAGCAAGAATTTTGTCTGGGTGCAAACATTAGAAGCTCTATTATTCAGTGAATACTACATGACTCTTAATGACTGTAGCTGCATAAAAACTTCAGTTTTACATTTAAATCCAAGTGCAGTATCTCACCAGCATAGGTCTTGTAGTTTATCCTGTGTTGTTTTCATATGTGGTTTGTACTACTTTCTGTGACTTGGGGGTTAAAAAAGCACAGCATCACTAGGCCACCACTTACCATGGCTTGTCTTCTGCTCATCCCTTATGTGGAGTCATTCATTCTTAGATTGTACGGCCTGAGCGGATCACAGCAGAAGCTTTCATCAACAGCAGACTCTAGAGGTGCAAAACATTTCTGATGAAATCCTGAGAATTTTGACAGAAATTTGGTGAGGAAAGAATATACTCTGATGGGGCAAAGTACTCAGTGGGTTCACTGAGGCTGGGATTCCATTCACTTATCCTTAATGGGCCATCTCAGTCCCTCTCCAAGGCTTCACCTACAGCTACTCCTGAAACACTGCACTTCTTGGTTTGTCTTTAAGGTAGGTTCTGTTTTCGAGACCAGTGTTTTCTGAATGCTGGCAGAAAGGGATGTGACTTGCTGACTTCAGACAAGATGCCAAAGCATGCAGAGGGGGCTCTACTGTAAACAATCTCTTAGAATTCATTTTAAAAGGAGAAAGGGATATGGGGAGGAAAAACAAAATACTTAGAGATGCTGACTTGCCATCTACAGTCATCCTCCCTTGCTGGTGATTAATCATCTCCCCCTTTGAGCCCAACGGACCAGATACACACATTCCTCATTTTCTCTGTTGATGGAAAAATTTAATTTTTGGCATGCCTTTTGTAGGATTCAAAATACCTTTGTGCTGTGGTGAGTGTGAAGGAAGGGAGTTTCACTTCTCAGTAGATACGCTAAAAGCATGTATTAAGGGCTGGGCTCTCCACCCCACCAAAGTTGCAGGGAGCCATTTGTGGTTGCCTGATCCCACATCTCTGACACATGCTAGATTTACCAGGCTGGAGACTCTGTGTCTGTGTATGCTGTTGCCCATTGCTGAAGATCAACATACTCTTGCATAGTGGAAGTTGCTTATGAGTCAGCAAAAACTAAGCATGAAGGAATCAGGAGGAATGGGATTTTAAGTGAGATAGTAACTTTACTGTCTGCATGCTGTGAACTAAGTGAATTTTGGATCCTATATTGCAAAACACAAATAAATCACATTAGTTAGTACAATTGCAGGCAACCCTTGTACCAAGTAGATTCCCCTGGAGACAATCTAAGCTCATTAATGGTGTTGACTATCCCTGGGGAAAAACAAATCTTAATGGCACTGACAGATAGATCCCTCACCATCATGGCTGTGGTTCTAGAAACCTTTGAGAAGGCAATGGGAATGTGAATCTGGCCCTCCTGTTCGATGGGGTTAAACCATAGGTTTGCTAATGGTGCAGCATTTCCTGATACTTGTAATGACAATGAAATGAGTAAAAAAGGTGGTGATAAATACTGTAGCTAGCCCAGTTCTGAAGGAGTCACCAAAGGCAAGACTGATTGTGTCATGCAGACCAGCTGTCACTGGATCCAGCTGAACCTCTGCCATCAAAACCCACAAGAGGAGATGGTTTATTACCCATGGACAGTTTTATGAACATTGTGGTGCTCCGATCGCTCTGGTGTCATCAGTGCTGCATTTGCCTGTGCATATATGTCTCCCCACTCTGTGCTCTCAACCAGTAGTAAGATTTCAACATGCATGTTTGGTATACATTGAGATGTTTGTGCTCTTCCTTTGCTTGCCAGCAAAAATTTCACAAGGGGTGGGGTTTTTCCAGTGTGACTTAGAGGCCCTTGTCTCATGTGACACTCAAAAATGTAATCATTCCTGGTTTGAGCTGACTCTGACTGTGGGGAGAAGCAGGGAGTTGGCATGTTCAAACCAAGGTGAGGACTCCCTGAGCTCACCCCTCTGTGGGTTGCTGTGCAGCACATGCAAAGCTGCATCCTGTGATCAGCTTTTCCAGATCCCTTAGTTTGTGAACTTCCAACATCCAGTGCGTCACAGGCTGCAGCTGGTGCGATGTTAGCATCTCCAGGTTTCACTGGCAAATTGGCCAGAGTGATGGGCAGGTAGCAAACTAAAGCACAGAAGAATTTCTGTGCTTTTCCCCTCTGCCTGAACTGTAACATTTTAATTTCTTGCAGCCACAAGCAAAGAGGTGGTTTACGTACCAGGCAGGGTCTTTGTACAACATGGCTAGGTGCTTTGCAGGGTTTGGTTCCACCTTACCTTCCTGGGGTGCCTTGAAATGAAGTTGTAAGCTCTGATACTAGTATGCATACATGTCAAGGGAGAGCAGAATGTAATTTTGAAGCAGAAGGTATTAGGTCTCATTGTGCATTAATTTGATGCCTGCGTGGGTGCACAGCCACAAACCATTGCAAAGAGCCAAACAGTTATGGGCAGACAAACTAGACGGGGATTTTGTGACAGTTACCCAAATGTAAGCCAGGGAACACATTGCTGATAGCAATGATGTTTGAAAGATTTGGACTAGGTGATGAGCTGGATAAAACTGTCATATCTCAGCAAATGTTGTATTGTCAGTTACAAGCAGAGATGGAAACATCCAGGCCTGGTCAGGGTAAGAAAACACAAGCAATTTTTCACGTAATATATGAATAAAAGTTGTGTATTCACACTGAAACTGTCAGATTTATATGGTAATTATTTTGTCACTTTTGCAGCATCTTTTAAGGAATGATCCTGCCCCTCAAGAGAACTGATTACCTGCTGAAGCATAACATCCCACTATCAATCCTTTTCCCTGACAACCCTAATCCTGCTATCTGGTCTGGCCTGCATGCTGCAGCAGGACCTAGAAACCTGAGAGCTGTATGCTGGAAATCTTTGGGATGTTGATGAACAGAGTGGTGGGTGGTATTATTTAGATGACCTTGTAAACAAACAAATATGGCTGATTAAAGCTGGATGGCCACAAAGGTTTCTGCCTCCCTCTGCATATTCCACCCTTTGCCTGGCAGTTATGGGGATATCAGGTTTCTCAAAAGGCCAGGTTGGAAATGAGTGTCTCAGGAGTTGCTTCACGTGTGATTCAGCTCCTGGTGACAGGGACATAGCAAATCTCGAGGAAGGCTGCCCCACCACAGTGTGATACTCCTGTCGTTTGGTGGCATGCTGAAGTCCCGCTGTCAGCAAATGCCCATCTTGCCGCTCTGCCTGCTAGCTCAGAGAACTGGATTGCCTACTAACACAGAGGGGCTGGCACACAAACACACTCCACGGATCAACACATCTCACCATGAGTATTTCAGGTGCACAAGCTGCAAAATCAAACTTGCAGACAACAGCAGTTTCTTGGAGACTGTGCAGCCATCTAGTGTTATTGTATATACAGCATGCTAGTTACTTGCGAAGACTCGAGACACTTCCCTCATTTTTTCCTACCTATCTCCCAGCTCAATGTATAACTTCTACTTACAGGAGTTTTAGTGAAACTTGCCAATCCACTGGAGTTGATCTCTGAAATTTCACACCACCTGAAGATTGTACTCATGGATGGAGAATAGTTATTTCTTTTACACATAAGAACATTTGTTACTAAGAAGAAGAGCAGCCAGTCTCCTTGGCTTCTACTACTGTGTTTTAGCAGTCTTTAGTTCTCGAGGAAACAAACAACAACAGCGGAAAACAGCGAATAAATAATCATTTAAATTTGAACATCAGTGAGCAAATGTCAGGGATCTACTGCTATCTGCTGGAGTGTTTTCGAGACTTTCTCATTTTATCAGGAGTAGGAAAGCTTTGTGAGGGAATAAGACAAGGACAAAATAGCCTGAATTTGTATGTCTCACTTTTCTCATCTAAAGAAAACCATCTTGTTTCAAAGTCCCAGCTTCCTCTTTGGTCATTCAGCAGACAAGGCAATTAGTACAAGGAACTACTTTTATAGTTTGTAGTAAATTAATTAGGTAACCTGTGCAGGCAAGGAGCATGATGAAACGACACACATTCTTGTATTGCATACCAGAATGACAAGTAAAAATCAAAGGTGACAACCCAGGGTTACTGTGACTTAGCAGCAGCCACTTGGCCAACTTGGGAACAGAAACGTCTTTGTTTACAATCTGCATTTTTC
>VYZR01010785.1:30644-44428 GCA_013400675.1 Oxylabes madagascariensis | reverse complement strand
ATGAGAAATCATCATTGCTGGTCTTTTCTAGCTCTGTTGAAAGGAAATGCTATAGGCTTCAAGGCTGTTAACTGTGGGGTTTTCCAATTATCAAATGATTTCCTTTTAAAATGCCAGACTCAGTGTGCCTAATTAGTCATCGCTTACCAAAGCCACAAATGAAATATGTCTAATCTAGGGTGTTATGACTTAAACACCATTATTTAATGCTGCTGTTTCTTTAAGAGTGATTGTTTTTTGTTTTTCACTGAGCTGCAGGAAACTGCTTCATGTGTATTCCTAAACCACAGCTGTAATCTCTTCATGTATAGGGATTTTCATTCCTTTCTCCCCACAATCACTGACAAAAGTTCTCACTTAGTTTGAGGGCACAGGGCAATAATTCAGTTTTAAGCTTGACTTTATTTATTTGGGGCTTGCTTTAGAGTCTTTTGAATATGAACACTGCTGATAAATACCAGCAATGATGATTTCTCATTAGAAATGGCCTCTCCATTTGTAATTTAAAAGCTGTGATGCACTGTATGGTACTCTGGACATGCACCCATTGTATCATATTCTGGATAGTTTAATTGAAGTGAGGATGATTTTTTGTCCTAGTCTTGGTCCAGGCTTCTGTACTGGACTGTAATTGCCTGACTAAGGACAGTAGCATCTCATAAGTCCTTCCATTTTTCCCTTAGGCTTTCTGGTAAAATTTGGATTCGGGAAATTATCGGGGATCTCCTTGACATTGTATTTCAATTAACCTTTGTTATGTTAGAAATGTGCACTGTTACTTTGCCCACGTTTTAGTAATGTGACTTTGCAGGACAGAGCCAAGTTCATTTAAATAGTCAATGTGAGCTTGTACCATCTTTGGCTCGGCAAGTAAATAAAGGCAGCTAAAATCTAAGGACCAGTTGTCTAAAATATGGTATCTCTACTATCAGCTACCAAATTCTGCTGCTTGCAGTCTCGAAAAGAGGCTTATAATTAAACAAGAATGGTATCTTTATGACCCCAAAAAGGTTATGTGGTTTCTCTCTCTAATCAGAGTAAAATGTGCTATTAATGAAAAATGTTTTCACTTCTCTAGTACTCAGTGCCCTATAATACAAATTTAGCACTAACCACCAAATATCAGGGCAAAAGGAATTTTTTTTAAACAAAATAAATAACACTAATCAAAAATCACAGTGTGTTCTGGGAGTGAGTGAAAAGTATAATAGATTAAACATATATCTAAACATACAACCCTGTCCTGAGCTTCTGAAGGAAGCTAATCAAAGTACAGAATGCAGTGTGATACAGCAGAGGCATTTAAAATGCTCATTCTGATTTGAAGATCATATTACTTTTGGGGCATGTATTGTATTAGGAACAGCATTAGTTCTGTATGGTCAAAACCAGAGTTCATCATGTCTCATCAGAGGAGAAAAGGTTCCAAACGTCTTTGCCTTGGTTGTTGTTCAGGGATGGAGGAAGAGAGGAGGTGCAGGGCTAACGGGAGGGACAGTTTGGGTCAGGTTCCTGAGTGCTTCCTCTGATGGCTACAGAAGATGCCCCGTGGGGCCATCTCACAATTGAGCTCTTGGTGACTTTGAGCAGGCGAGCAGGGCAGTGACAGGACACTGACAGCAAGGCCTCTCTCCTTAATGGCACAGTTGCAAACATCCCCCACAAGCCTATGTCTGGAAATCTAAGAAATTACGCTTCTGTTTGATGTTTCATGTCTCTCCAGAACTTCAGAGTTTATTTTTACATTTATGGTGACAAAAACTGGAAGATCATCAATTCTATAAAAATCCGTGGTAGTGTGTGTGATGGGCACTAAAATTAGACTGAAAAGCTAACCTGATTCACAAAAGGGGACTTGGTTGTGTTATGGGACAACATATCAGATCTTCTATTCCTGTGCATACAAGAATGATTCCTAAACTGACATGTTCCCTACTCAGAATGAAAGCAATGAAAGAACTGTGCTGGGTTGTAAGATTTGGGCTGTGTGTTTGTGTCTTCAACTATGCCTAGTTATCCTCTGTCAGACTTTCTACCTATCTCACGTATTCATTGCTATTACTGTTGTCCCTGAACTTAAAACTGTGAGTCCAGACTATGTGGAACAGGAATTTAGCTGTTGGGTGTGTTGTTGTGCTGTCACTGGGTTGTGTGAAATTTTCTGCACTGAAGACTTGAAGCAGCCCTCTCTTTTTACTGTATTTCACATTTGAGAGATGAGATGGGTGGGGTGAAAAAAAAAAGGACTTGACACTTTGATCCCTTCCCCACATTCTTGCTTTGGGAGTTGAGAGGGCCTGTGTGAAAGATGTCTGTATGTGTCTGTAGCAGGGAACCACAACTTAAGCCACACTGCCCTGGCAGTGACCCTTGCTCTGATAAGCTGGAACACATTCTTTCAAGCAAAGATGTAATTTTGCTTCTCACAGTAATTCTAGCATTGGTCTCCTTGGTGGAAGCGTGTGTGATGTGGCACAGTGTTTACCCAGAGTGACTCTGAGACAGGGCCACTCACAGCATCATTTCCCTGCTGTCACACAGCAAGAAAAGTGTGACGCAGATCACCTGTGCTTTTGTTTGGTTTCCTTAATGTTTTATAGGACGTTCATAAAAGTTTTGAACTGGCAAGATGCAGGAAGATACAGACCATGACAGTGTGTACTTTCCATTTTAGGCTTGCTGATGTGTCTCGGTAATCAGTAATAGTCGTACTGAACCCATGCAATGCTTTGTCAAATAACATCAAACTTGTACGTTTTAGAAACAAATAATCATTCCTTTTGGAATCCATCTGTGGTATTTTTATTCCATTTTTAAAAGTCATTTAACTGGAACTAGGTTCATTACTTTGGGAAACAAAATTGTTCCATTGTGCTCAATCAAGATACGCTGGTGTACACTATATTGGTATCAAATTGAGGGGTTTTTTGATACTTTTATTACTGACACAGACAAGGACTGCAATTAAGAACCAAATTAAAAATGACAGCAGTACTGACCCTTCCATTTCCTTGCCTCTCTGCTAGTAGCCACTCCTTATCCAATACAGAATTTTCAGACTGAACTAAGCCATGCATTTCAGCTTAGTGGTAGGTCTCAGGGGCTAGGAACACAGTTGTTTTGGATAGTAAAGATTTCATGCTAATGTCATATGCTTTACCTAGATCAAGGACTTATGTGATTTGCTGCATCTGCACTACTGTACACAGGATAAATGTTATAACAAATGTAAAAACCTACAGTCTCTCAGGTAGTCCTCTAGCCATGAAGAGGATGGTTTGGAGAAGAAAATTTAGCTCTGAAACTAGCTGGTTAGATAAAGAATGATTAAAAAATGCTTCCATAAGCTATAAGAGTGAAAGTTAAGCTCCATTTATCCAGAAAGTGACAGGTATTTGGGAGGGAGGCAAAAAAAAAATCCTTTCTGCACTTGGGAGAACCTAAGTAGACACAAAAGGGGCTTGTGCTTTGCAAGAGAATAAGAAGCCAGATTCCTTTAGTGCCTAAAGTTGTTGCTAAGAGATGAGCTGAATTATATTAAAAAAAAAAGAGCGTGAGTGCACAAGACTAAAGAAGGAATTGTTACTCTCTGACCCAAGAATGCACTGATGACTTCTTGAGAAGGGGAAAAAAAAATAAAATTTCTCTGTGTGCACTCACTGCTCATTCTGGAACTTTATGTTTGTGAAATATTTTCTTCAAATATTTTCTTGCTTGGGCACAAGGGTTGCAGACTGGTACATTCCATTCCTAACCTCCTGAACTCCTCTGTCTCATGAGTATACATTTTCCTATGTGCAGAGCAAGTCCCTGCACACAAACAAGACTCAAAAGAGCAGTACACTAATGTAGGCGCTTATCTTTCCTGTCCTCCCTTGCCTGTCTCGTGTTCTGCCAACATGACAAACACATTTTTGTTCTGCCTCTGTGACCAGCACAGAAAGATACTGTGTGTTTGCTCTCTCCCCCACTCCCTTTTTCTCTGTCCAGAAGGTTACTGTGATCATAAGCTCAACGTGCACACAGGCAGCAAGACCCTCTGAGCATTGTGCTCAAATGTAGTGACCAGAAAACTTGGATGAGTGCTGCAACCTACAACTGTGTCACTCTGAAACTATGGTAACCTCTGCTCCAATACTACACTAGCTTCTCTTGGTGAGAATTAATTGGTGATACCTTGATGCCTCTCTTTGGATGAGTAGTCAGAGACATAAGACTAAGAGGTTTTGATACTTCTGTCTTGAATATACAGGACTGGCTACTCTTCTGACAGGGTATCAGCCTCAATGGCTACCATAACCCTCTGTGGCAACTCCCCTAAAACCACAAAGGAGCATGAAATGAAGTATAAACATGTAACTGAAGGGAAGTAGAAAACTTGTGTTTGAAGATGACTCAAATACAGCTTCTTTATGTTGCTCAGAGCTCATCTATCTACTCATCTTGTAATTAATCCTTTCAGCTAAATTGGGTGATCCGGCTTAACTAAAGGTATGTGTTGTGCTGTAGAGGAGATGAATTTGGTTTAATGCTGTTGTCCACCTCTCTTTCCCTGGAGTTACCCTTGACTGCTTCTGTTGGATGTTCAGCTGTGAGCCTGCTGTCTATTTAAACTGCAGCTTGCAGGGTGGGGCTCTTGGCTGCTTGGTTTGTAATGCACTCCTGCGTGGGATATGAGGGGATAGCACCATGGAAACTAGCAGCATTCCAAAGGAAGTTGTAGACCCCTTAAGTAACACTCACTTTATGGAACCATTTTCAGAGTAGCTGTGTTATAAATAGATTTTATGTTGCAAGGTACAATAAGGGATGTGCATTAGCAGCTACTTAAAAAACTTAGCTACATTCCTGAAATCCAAGTAACAAGTAACCATATTCTAGTATCACACAAAAGACAAGGAACGGACTCCTTGGATCAGCCTAAAGCTGTTCATTTCACTGTTATACCACATCAGCTCTACCCACTGCTTTCTTCTGTGCATCTGTTCTACAATATGTATTTGGGGGTATGGAATGGAGATTCAATGTCTAACAATGGTTATCCCTCGAGTCTTAGAAAGGATTTGGTACTGACAGCACAATTGTATGTTATCCATATTTAAATATAAGGTTTAGGATTACTTCTGAACTGGAATAGTAAACCATGCTGGTTTTGCTTTTTAATCCCATACTGATGATTGATGGCAATTCTGCACATTCCCACTGAACTCTCACATGGAGAGTCCTTTTTCTGTGGATAACAATTGTGAGGATGTGTGGTGTTATATGTGGGACCGTAGAGGGACTTCACTGTGATTTCAATGAGACCAGAATAAAAGGTTCTACACAAATTAGGCTGAGAAACACAAGATATAGCATGGCCCACTACAATAAACATTAAGTTTGACATAAAAGTTAATAGTGATTGCAGTTTCCTGCTCCCTTTTGAGTTTTTCAAAGTGCTGGGATACTTCTGTCATAGCTGCTGCTTTTTCAGAGCTCAAATAGAATATAAGTTATATAGACTCTTTGATCCTTGGCCACTTGTTTCAATAGTATCTTTCGTTAATGGGCACAAAGAATGATTTTAAGTGATAAAGTGATAGCTTAATATCCTAAGTTCAGATTCTTACTGCATACCCTAGAGCTATATATAGGTAGTATTCACTTTGAGGACTGCACGGAGGATGTTCAACCAGTTGCAAAATCATTTTCAGGCTCCAGAACATACATTATTACAGCATTGGCCCATTAAAACATCTTTAGAAAGAGAGTATTTTAATTAAAATCTATTTTGAGTTGTGATTTTTTTTTTCTGATGGCCTAACTAGGATATGCATAGAAAATTAAGGGGGAAAAAATACTAAAGCTGTTTTCAGGTCTGCTTCCCTAGGTAGGAGCTGGTTAGTAGTTAATCTTGGCTGCATTAGAGCTAAAGCAGCTTAGAAGTATGAAAATTCCGTGGCAAATGCTGCTTTTAATTGGTTCTTACAGCACTCATTTGAGTTCAAGATGGCTTTATCTTTGTAACAAGTGCTCTCATTTAGAAACAGAGAATATCCCTATTGAGCAACATCTTTAGTGAATGAATATTGCCAGTAAAATAAATGCATCTTTAGTCTACGTCTCAATCTTCAATCAGACAGAGGCAGAATTTCATAAGAGAGCACCAATGTGGATACTAATGCAGTAAAACCACGGGAAGTAAAAAAAACCCCACCCTTTTGGTGGCTACTTACATCTGGGTAATAGTCCATGGTGGGCACCAGGCGCTCTATCAAGGCCTCCAGTGATCCAGAAACAAGGTTCCCATCCTGATAAACAGGGTCCACACATCTCTCTCCCATGTCTGGCTGCACTTGCCCACTACAACTGGAACCAAGCATGCTGGAAAATATTGGCGTCTGGGGCATAGTTTCCTGCAGAAGCAGCAAAGAAAGGGAGAGAGGGTTAAGCTTTCTTCCAGGATGTCTTATGTGTGGGTTTTACAGAGGCATACATTAAACACAATTACATATTTGACTGAAGGCAGCCTCAGCATTCAAGCTGAGTTCTGAATCCAAGCAGTCACACATCTGCAAGCTGGCTTTGGCATTTGAAATGCACTTTAAAGTGTCTCTAAGACTGTAGATGCACAAGCTGTAACAATTTTCCTCACTGCACTTGATTTCTTCCTTCTGCCCAGTTTTTCCCCAATTTTTCATGCATAAAACTAGATAGAGATGAAAATACAGAATGCTTTCTGAATTTCCAAGATACTGAAGTGATGCCTTACTGAACAAACAAACAAATAGTAAGCCTTGATGTTACCATTTTTACTCATTTTGAAGTCAGATCTTTGGCCAAAATACTTCACTTGTGATGATAAATCCTTCACCACTTCTGTAGCTAGATGTAATCCAGGTCCCAGCACAAGTGCATCTTCTGCATGTAGATATCACTGGCAACAGCGGGGAATATCCTGTCTGATCAAAATTGCCTTTTTTTTTTTTTTAACATGCACATGAAACCAGGAACTGGGTGGAACTGTGACATATACTGTAATATACAAGTCTAATTTAAACAGTCTCTTTGGAGATCTTTGCTTAGGATACAAACCTGTTGTCGCAACACAAAAACCACATGAAGTTTAGGGTTTGCACCTCCCTTCCCTTGGCCACAGCTGTATCACTGTACCACAGCCTCTGAGTAAACTTCAGGGGGTCTCTTGTTTGTTTTAAATTGGCTACAGCTTAAATCTATGCAGAAGGCTAAACAAAATATCCTGCTACTGTATGTAAAGGCTGAAAATGCTATTCAGCATCAAAACAGTTCCCCCTGGCTGCTGAAATAGTCAAGACTGTTTTGGAGATCAAGTGCAAAGAAGGCAGTGTTAACTCTTGAGCTGCTGTCTCACTGTCTCTGTAAGAGACGAGATATTGACGTAGATGAAAAGCACTTATGGAGATGAAAAGGATTAGGCCATTACTGGTACCTTTAACCTGACAGCTGTTTCTAACTGTGCTCATCTCTCGCACTTAAGCCTTGTCCTGAGCAATTTTTTAATGCAAGGCACATTTTTCCTCTCAAACTCTCCGAAGTCAATCATTCATGTTTACAACTGGAATACAGAACACTTTTCTCTTCTTAGGCACTGATAAATGCTAGGTGCATTGTGAGGAAAAAATACCAGTACTAACAGAAATTGTTTATCCAAGTGACAGATTTACTTACGTGTGAAGCTGATAAGTAGAACTGTTTTGTGGCTTTTACCAAAAGACCATTGCTTACATACGTGATAAGAGATATAAGGGAAGTGTAATTCCCTGTAAGTTAAATATAGTAGCTGTTTAATAGCAACGAGGGAGACCACAATGAGGAATGGAGTTCAGTTTCAGAAGTTCAGGACACAGAGTCCAATAAATACAAAATGCAGGATCTAATGTCACATCAAAAGAAATGAAAAATGACAGTTCTACACAAAAGTGCATTGAGGTTCTCAGTATTTTACAGATTTGTCTGTTAGGCCCCAGCTTTGCAGTACATGACACCGAGAAACGGCTGAAGCATATGCTGAAGCTAACGGCTTTGCTATCTGTACTATGTAACTGGCCAGTAATTTGCTTTTTTCCCTTTTAAGGTCCATAGCAATACAGCCCCTAGCTGCTTCTCAGGATAGTGTGGCTGCGATGAGCGCGTCTGGCTAATAAGGTGAAGTTGCACAGGGCTTTTAAGCGAATCTAACCATCAAACAAATCCCCTCTGAAGCGATGCTTTAGCGGGAAACGTACCCCGCTTTTGCCAGCAAGCCTTTTAAACTCCTGTAAGGCGTTCGTTGTTGCACCAGTTTGGTTTTTAAAGACCCCTGTGGTACCGCTCCCCGCCGCGCCGGCTCTCCCAGCAGGGCTGGCTGCCGCATGCCGCGGTGCCACCCGCTCCGGGGGCTCGCCCGGCGGTGTTTCCCGGGGAGGGCAGCGGGCACAGCCGGGGCCGCTCCGCCGCTGCCCCCCGCCATCCCGGGGCGCTGCCCGCGCCCCCAGCGCCGCTCNGACAGCTCCGGCGGCCCCGCCGCGCTCCCGCCGCGCGTGACGTCACGGGCGGCGCCGCGCCCCGTTGGCTGAGGGGCGGCGGGGCCCGTTCAAACGGGGCCGCGCGGGGAGGCGCCGCGGGCAGCCCCAGCCCTTTCTTCCCTCAGCGTCGCTCTTGCTGCCGGGCTTGGCGTGGGCGGGCGGGTCGTTCCCTCCCCGCTTTTACTGCTCGCTGGTTTGTTTCCCTTTTCTGTGCTTCCCCCGGGTACTCCCCGCTCTCAGCCGCCAGCCCCCGGCTGTCCCTGCGCGCCGCCCCTGTGCCTGTGCCGCTGCGCGGGGAGCGCTCCGGGACGGGCAGAGCCGCGGGACGCGCTGCTCCGGAACCGCGGCCGCACGGCCCTCCCCGCTGATAATCGCTTTATTCTCCTCTCGATCGGAGTTGTTTCTCTCTTCCAGCCGCCTGAGCCACTCATCCCATAGCCCTGGGCTTGTCCCAAGCCGTCGGGCGGACGCGGGAGCGGCCCCGTTGTGTCACACGCGGGCACGGGTCCGGTCTAGAACCTGATCTCCCGTGGAAAGGCTCCGAGGTGCATCCAGCCGCCCTCCAGAGCCCCTCACCTGCACCCGGGACCAGCTGAGGGCTGCCGTCTTCGCAGCCCTTTCCCACACAAGCAAATCTTTCCTGTCCTGTTGGTCGTTTTACTTGAATTGGGGTGGTTTAGTAGTTGCTACGTTGTCTCCAGTTGTTAATTACACTATTTTTGTTATTAAAATTATTTATTTAGTTGCTGTTTGAATATGTAGCAGAAGCCTTCGCTGGTTTCCATGGTGATTAATGTAGGAAAAGCCTTTTAGGAATTAGGTACGCCACTCCGGGTAGGTGGGCACGGCAAACGAATTTGGGCACGTGCACGTACTCAGGAGTGTAAGGAATAGATTGACGATTGCTCACAATTTCAGGACAAGCACTGTCATCCATCCTAAACACGCATTAATTTTAGAAGGATGTGCAGCTACTCATTATCTTTACTGCTTATTACTCAATTCCTTCCTGGTTTCCAAATTCTAACGGTTCTGCTATAGAGATTATTTTCCTTATTTAAAATGAGGTTTTTCTTTTAAACAACTACTAGAAAATCACAGTTTTTTCTCCCCGTGCCAAGTCTGCTTTGCTGTTAGCCTCAATACTAATCCAATCTCCTAGCTGTACTCCACAACCTTTAGAGCAGGTGCTGCAGCAGGTCTGATGCCTGTTCACACCGAGGCGTTCCTCAGTTCCAGCCCCTGCCTGCCTTGGGCACCGAGCGTGTTCCAGGCAGCAGTCCCAGGCTGGAATCCAGTGAGTGGTGTCTGACCTGCACTGCCACGTTAGGACCTTACTGTGCAATGCCACAGGAGGGTGAGGGACAAGTTTTGTTAAGTCTTGTTCAAACAGCTTGAGGTTCTTTACAAAAAGTTATCAAAAGCAGAACTAAGAATTTGTAGGCTATCACTGTATAACATGATAATATTTCTTTCTGAATGCTATGAGTATCTTTAAATACCTCATCTAGTATTTACAGCTAAGAACCACACCAGCACAGCTAAGAACAACACTAGCAAGCCTGCAAATAAGTATGCACGAAAAACAGGTATTGGATTTCATTCTGTTTCTGTGCTAATCTGTTTTCCCACCTTACTCAAACATTTGCTGAGACTTGTAGAAGAATATGTCCATTAATCTTAGCAAAACATACCTAGTTAATTGAGCTCTAGTCACAGATTCCATCTGTTGTAAAAACAACTCCTGATCTTTTTGTTTGTTTTTTTTTCCTCACATCAGAAATTAGATCTGTCCTGTCCCTGGAACTAAGAAATGTAGGTATTAAGAAACATGCCAATAGAATTAAGGAAAACTATGCTAGCTGGGCATGCTCTCTCTTCTCTGGGACATGTATTTATACTGTGGTATTTTTCCATATTTCAGTACTCCAGCAGAGTCTGTTTAGACTTTTTTTTTTGTATATATACGTAATGGAGCATATGCATGTATATTTCTTGTTTATACACATACCTAGGTATGTGCATACAAATGTTGGGGGGTGTGTTAGGGTAAAAGTTCAGTGAAATGTCTTTTTTTCCTTTCCTATGATACATGATTCTTGGTTTTGGGGATACTGAATTATGCAGTCTTGTTGGAAAGGTAGTTTTTACAAATCAGAGGAGCTGGAGGCCTAAATTCAGCTCGTACAGCATGTAACAGATGAATCATGTTATCATTATTTCATTTCCCCTTCTGTAAAGTGTGGATGATGACCTTTAGCTATCTATATTTTGAGTGTTGAAATCTGTTGATACAGAAACTCTCTGAGGTCTAATTGTTTTTGTAGTTATGTAAGTTCTGTTCCTCAGCAAATTGCTTGCATTTTGAAGATGTTTCCATCAGGCATTGCCTCATGTTACTGGTGGGTGGACCCTAGAGCAAGTTTAATCAGCAGAGCCTGTACTCGTTCTGTAGCTTGCTTTTGAGGCAACACTGCTGTGGTTCACTTGAGCTGGTCAGAGCAGCATCTTGCTGCAGAGTGAGTCAGCAGCAGCCACGCCGTGACTGTCTCAACTTTCAAGGTTGCTTCAGCCTCTCTCACACTGGCTAACATCACCCTAACACGTTCCATTATCTTATGATTAGCGACCTGGATTGACGCTTGCAGTATTTGGGTTCTATTCCTGCTTGTGCTGTGGACACTTCACTGATAAATTTTTTAATCCCACTGTGCCCTTACTACTCACAGTATGTGAGTATGATTAGTATTCAGCTGTGAGATGCTGATAAGGATATTTTCATGCTGTTGCACTTACTTTGTATGTTTTTATATTTGGGCAGTAAGTTTTTGCTTTATTGTGTTGGAACACAGTTTCCTAGTACAGTAACATCTTCAGTGGAAAATTGCTGGTCAATAGCTTGGTAAAAACAAGAAATTTTAGCAAAGAGAAGTGGGTGAAAATGAAGGAGAGATCAGTTTGAGAGTGAAGATTATGAAGAGAAGGAAGAAGAAATCTGAATTTTTTCCACTCATCTTACACAACAGCATTTTGGAAAAAAATTGTTCAAATTTGCCTGTGTGTATATTTAAAATGTAATTGTACTTAAGAAAAGTCAGTCATACAAATGTCATTAATGCTGATCTGAGGCTATAAAGTCAGTTATAAATGGACTCTCCTAGAAATGCTGTCCTTGGAGCTTTCATTGTCAAGCTACTTGAGTCACTTGCTTGGTCACCTTCCACATGAGTCTGTTAATAATAAACATTTGGTTTCATTTAACAGAGTATGTCAACATGCTTTAAAGCCCCAGAATCTGCACTGAAGGAAGCAAAGAGGGACAAAGCCACAGAAACTGGCATTGAAAATGAACCTAATTGTGTATGGCAGTGTTCACAGTGTTGATTAAATACCAACATAGGATCGAGTTTTCATCTGTCCATTCCCACCCTTTTATGCACACAGCAGGATGAATACAGCACACTGCTTAGGTCTTTGAAGCACTGCTGGGTTTATGCCTAGCCTTGTTTCTTACTTGGAGGGCAGTCTGAGCTATTCCCAGAGATCTCCTGGCCGTGTAAGTGACCAGGATATAGAAGGTGACTGTGTTGGCTTGTTATGTTCTCTTCCACTGGTCCATTATACCCACAGAGCAGTACAGAAACCCTGCTACCTTTACACCCACCTTTACAGGTGTAGTTACAGCAGAGTGTTCTGCTTCTTGCCATTGTGGAAGACTTTAAGGCATATACAGCCTGATACTGTCATTTGGAATTCGAAAAAGAATGCTGTATTAAAAATGCGCATTTTATTCATGGGTTTTATGGATTGGTGGCCTTGGTTGTAGAGTGAACCCTTTTATCTGGACTTGAGATAAGGAATTTGTCCAGGAAATGCCGTTAAACTCCACAACAATGGCCTTAGATAGGGCTTTTACATGGACACACATTAGTATGGACCATTTGAAAGACTTTATAATTTAAGTAGTAGAGCTTCAAAGCTGCAGGTGGCTGTCTTCAGGGAACATTTGGGTTCTGGTCTTATTTGTAGGGCTCCACAAATGTTCAAGATTTCCTCGTTGTACACAAATTTTAAGATTTGAAAGCTGTTCTCAAACCACTTTTAGATGAATTTGAAGACTTCTAAATTTCAGAGATTCATGCTGCAGAATAACTTGATGGCACATTAATAACTTGGCAGCAGATGGGAGTAGGAGGAATGAGTTTCAAATAGTGGTTCTGAACTGAGCAAAGCTTTATAAGCTTAAAGCAAGATTGAACATGCTAGCCAGTAGTCTGTGGTTATTACTGACCACGCCTTTGTCTCCCTCTCTCTGACCTGGGGCAATAGTTTTGTCAGAGCCAATGGATATTGTAGTTTGAAAATGGCTTTTTCCATTTTCAAAAATGTTTTGCTGAAGGGATCCTGACCAGCTCCTCCCCACAGGTATCTAGCAATTTTAATAGCAAACCAAGATGAAAATACAGGAGCAACTTAAGGTGTGGTTTGTTGCTATGTCTGTTTTTAGTTCTACCTGAAAGGGAAAACTGGTGGTGAAAATTCTGTTCCGTATCCTTGGAGCAAATTGCGTTTTCACTGGCATGAGGTCAGCTCTGTGACACCATTGAGAATAACTCTTTGCTGGGCAGTGTGAAACAGATTTTCCCCTGATGCTCAGAGCTGTAGCTCCCCCTTGGACTGAAAGGAAAGGTCTTCCCCCCCAGGATTTAGAGAGGACATGGTGCTAATCCCCAGGTATTTTTGTGCCTTTGCCAAAATAACAGATTTAACATAACCTGACACAAGTTGCCTGTGATATTGGTGTGTGACTGTTAATTAATGACTGGGATTTTAATGGCTGCTTTGGCACTCCTGCCAAAAGAATTTCACTAGTAGTCTGATTCCTGGTTTCCATAGATACTTTAGTCATAGAAATCGGTAGTTTTTAGGAATTATCTTGCCTGCTGATTAAGATTTAAGGTCCATTCAGTTGAGAAACAACTGGATCAATCAGCTTTGATTAAATAAAATACAAATATAAAGGGTTGATACTTCTGCTTTGCATTAAGGATGTAACAAGAGATCCCTTACAGGAGTCTGAGGACCTCAGCTCATTTCAAGGCAGAGTTAGTCAGAGAGTGAACTAAAGGAAAAGATCTCAGAGAAAGATATAGGCTGGGCCTTCTCTGCTTAAAGGAGCTGCTAAAACTCGTCACACATAAATGGCAATTTGTATGTTTTCAAGAGCTGATGGAGCCTTCTCACTTTTTTTTTTTT